>BQNB010035226.1:0-51017 GCA_026074375.1 Tanacetum coccineum | reverse complement strand
AATTTTTTACACTAAATAAGCTCTAAGGGACAAAAATAAGCAACTAGAATAAGCTGGAACTAGCTTAAATGACAGATTAACTGAAAAAACTCTAAAACTAGAAATTTTTAACTAAAGTAAGCAATAAGCTCAAATAAGGCCTAAACTAAGTGAAATAAGCTAAATTTGATTAAACCTAACCTAATAAGCTGAAATACATCTAAATAAGCAGGGGCAATAAGCAGATAAGCTTAAATAAGGCAAATAAGCAAAATGGCTAAAAACAGTTAACCAAACAGCAAAGGGGGCACTTTTGAGCTTAAAAATAAGCTCTTAAACAGATCCTTATGGCAAAGTGGCTTATACCACTTAAGAACTTGAACAATAAGCTTTAATAATCAACAAAGAGAAAACATTTTGAAACTCAAATAAGCCATTAATTTTGCTTATAAAAAATGCTTTTCTTCAAAATTTCACTCAAGACTTAACTTTTTATTTTTGAAAATAACAACTTTTGGGCTTAAAAATAAGCTCTTAAACAGATCCTTATGGACTTTTAACCTACAAACAGATTAAGCTTAGACCTCAAAGAACAAGAATCAACAATCAAAAAGCATTTTGAAATTCACAATAAGCCACAACAAGCATTTGAAAAAGCAATTTCTCAAATTTTTCAAAAACTTAGCAATTTTTGACAGTTTTGGTAAAACACAAACCAAACAATGCAGGCTAAAAGACTTTGATCCTAACTTGTTTTAAGACTTGTACAAACACAAAAACATCAAACTTTCCACAAGATTCAAAGGCATGATCAAATAAGCAGATAAAATAAGCTATAAGCTCACAGATTCAAACAACACTTTGCATAAAACCTTAAATGAATTTTTAAACCTTGAAAACCTCAAAAACAGATTAAGACTACTAAATTAAGCTAGTTAAATATGACTTAGTGACCCAAATGGTTTTTTAAACCCTTTTTGACCCATTTTGCAGGCTAAACCAAACACCCCTTTAAGTATTTTTCTTCACTTTTTAAACTGAAAACTTTGATTTAAAGCCAAACTTTGCAAATACCAGATATTAAATAGGTATATTAGATACTTTTAAGCAAACTTCAACAACAAATAAGCACTTAAATAAGCTGAGACAGATTATGCAATTATAAGCTAAAATAGACAGAATTTTAAGAAAACTTAAACTAATGACTTCTAAACTACAAGACAAGCATAATAAGCATTAAACATCACAAATAAGCATAAATAAGCAAAGATAAGCAGGCAATAAGCACAAATAAGCAATTCTACAGTAGATAAGCTAAAAATGGAAAAATGAAGACTTACAAAAGCCCTTGCTTAAACAGGACAAACAAGTGCTCTTAGAGCTATTCTAAAACCTTTAGCTTGTTAGAAACAAGCTAGTAAAACCCATAAGCTCTTCCATTGTAAGCTTATCATCCATTTGAGCTTTTTGAGTGATATTTGGTGAAATAGGACTTAAGCTTTATAAGTTATGGAAAAACTTACAATGCTTAAGTTAACAGCTTAAGAAAGTTGTAAAAAGAGCTTTTGTAAGCTTGTGAAACAGTTTTAAAACATAATAAACTTTATCTTAAAAACATGATTATAACATAAAAACTCAATTTTTCATTAAACTTTATAAATCAGTACAAGGCTTAAACAAGATTACAATAAACTAGAAAACATAAAAATATAAGCTGAAAACAACTAAAAAACTTGATGCCTAAAGGCTTACAAATGAGCCTATTTATACTACACTAATGAAGGTTCTAGGTCTTGTGCTTCTTTGCTGAGAGGGAAGCCGTGTGTGTTTGTTGTGTGAGTATAAGCTCAAATATCATCTTAGCCATCCAAATTTAAGTGTTCCCCAAGTTGTATGATCAAAGCCATTGATTTCTTGTCATTTTCCTTGAACGAATAGGGGAGCTAAGGATTGCCAAGGCGGCAATTGGCAGCTGTGTGGGATGGGATAAGGTTGGTCGACATAGGGGAGAAGAAAGGGGGATGATGTTTTGTCTAGAAGTGAGGACACTATATAGGGAGATGATGAATAGCGTTCCTGCTATTATTTAAAGTTTGGGAAATGGCAAGAAAGGTCCCTGAAAGTGTATAAGTATGTTGCAAAGACAGTCCTTATTTCTTTCATATTTGGCCCTTGAAGTTTTTGTTGGTGTTGCACCGTTAGTCCTTTTAAGGACTAACGGGGTTAAGGTTTAAAAGGTTAAGGGATAACGGGAGGGGAGTGTTATAAAGGTGTTGGTTTGGGCTCGGTGTTGTTGGGCCGGATATAGATAAAAAATGGTGTTTGGCTTTTATTACAGCTTAAGGCTTTATAAGATATAAGTGGGCTGTCCCGGGCCCACTAGGTGGGTACGGGTGGGCCCACTTTTGGAAATTTACGTTTTCGGGTTCAGTTTTTGATGCTCTTTCCAATGCCTCATCCCGGGGTTACTTTGACTTTTTGACTTTTATTGATTTTGTCTTTGTCTTTTTTACTTCTCACGGTCTTTCCATTCTCGTGCTCGGTTTTGTCGATTTGGCTTCGATTTTTGTCCTTTTCTTGGATATCCGTTACCTGCATAATACAAATGCAAAATATACAAATACAATGTATTTTTGGTACGTTTTTAGTCATTTAAGTCCGGTTTTAGTGGTCAAAGGTATGTGTAATTAAACACATACCATAAGACAACCACAAAATGACAAAAAGACATTCCAAAGTAGCTGTGACGACAAGAACGGCAAAAGTGATAGGAAGTGTTTTAGATGCAGAGACCCGAATCATCTTATAAAAGAATGTCCGAAACCACCAAGAGATAAGAACCAAAGGGCTTTTGTCGGAGGTTCTTGGAGTGATAGCGGTGAGGAAGATGATCAAAAGGCTAAAGACAAAACGTGTCTTATGGCTCAAGCATCTAGTGAGGTACATTCCAAATCCTATTATTTTTAGTGATGAAAACTCTTCAATATATGATTTTACTCTAGATATTGAATACCATAAATTATGTTAAATGAGTTTATAATAACCAATAAAAACAAACACTTAAAAGCTAATAGAAATATTTTAGAAAAAGAAATTAGTGAGCTAAAAGAAAAAAATGACAAAACTCGAGAAAAACAAGGGAGTTGATCTCGAATGGAACGTGTCAAATACTTATGATTGACAACGAAAAACTCAAAGAGGAAACTTCTAAGCTAACTCAATTTCAAAAGAGTACACACTCACTAAGTGAAATGCTAAGTCTTTAAAAACCCACTGGAGATAAATCGGGTCTAGGTTATAACTCATTTGAAGCATCAACAAGCGGGACTAAGAAAACTGAATTTCTAAAATCTCAAAATGCAGAGAACGGCCCCCTGAGTTTCTAGACGGCCCCCATATTAAATCAGGGACCATATGTCTATCCAACAGAAAAAGAAAAATGTGTTTCTTTTTCAAAATCTATTTTAGGTCCTAGACCAGAAAATATAATGGTAAATAACGTTAAAATTCCCGTTGCTAGTCATGATGAGGTTAAGCGGTTTTATAAACCTTCTTTATAACCCGAAGTTGGATTTACTAAACCTGATTTTAGGTAAAAAAAAACTCTACATCCTAGGAGAATTAATAATTCACGTCCTCAGTCTAAAACACCACAACAAAAAAGAAATCTTGGATGACAAAATCGTCCAAATGGCTTTCCTGTAACTTGGAATAACTTCCAACAAAAAAGTTACATGCCATGGGAAATTTGTCCTTCACTTCTACATCTCAACCAAATGCAACAAATGAAAAGGATGATTAATACTAACAATTTTGGAACCATGAGATATTAAGTAGGCTTTCTCGGGCCCACTAGGTGGGTACGAAGTGGGCCCACTTTTGGCAATTTAGGTTTTCGGGTTCGGTTTTCGATGCTCTTTCCAATGCCTCATCCTGGGGTTGACTTTGACTTTTTGACTTTTGTTGACTTTGACTTGGTGTTTTTGACTTCTCACGGTCTTTCCGTTCTCGTGCTCGGTTTTTTCGTTTTGGCCTCGATTTTTGTCCTTTTCTTGGATATCCGTTACCTGCATAATACAAATGCAAAACATACAAATACAATGTATTTTTGGTATGTTTTTAGTCATTTGAGTCCGGTTTTAGTGGTCAAAGGTATGTGTATTTAAATGCATACCAAAATCCCCCAAACTAAGATATTATCGTGTTCACGCCCCCCATGCTATAAGTAAGTACTTAGAAAACTAAGAATCTCGATCCCCCTAGACTAATTACCTTGAAAAGTAGCTAAGTGTTCGTCGAGGGGAATTAAAGAATCAAGAGTTTAGAAAAGCCTCGTTTTTACCATTCTTAAAGGTAAACACTTATTCCTACTAATTTTTGTATCTTTCCTATATTTTTTATTTTTTATAAGCAACTAACTAATTTGACTTTCGTTATTTTCATAACCTTTAGGGATCATAGAACAAGAGCATTCGATTCCGTAAATGCCCCCCCCAAAAAAAAGGAATAAAATCACGTCCCGACTTTTCACTCGTCCAAACCAGCATATAAAAACGAATTCATCGATAATATCGTTAAAGATGCTTAACAACTATCATATTTGGCAACCTCGTGCTCTTTTCACTCCTGACAATTATTATATCTTTAGGTGAATGTGCTATTTTGTAATTTCAAACATGGATCAACGTTTTGCGATAATACTATGCTTCACGTTCCACCGAAGAAAATCAATGAGTTTGAAGGCGAGGGAGCTCATCCCAAGTAGGCTTTTGACACCATATAGATATATCGGGACTCACCGAAACTTAGGTTGCAAAAAATCTTGTGGCTTCTGGTATATACATAGCTTATTAAAACTTAAAATGGAATTAGTCAAAGGTTTTAAAGCATATTTATAATGTAACAAAAAGAGTTATTTAATTAATTCACACTTAATATTAAACATAACATTTATGCAATTGTAACCCTCGACCTTTTAGAAGGCTGCGGCATCGGTTGTGAGCCTGCAAGATGTAGCAAACTTTTATCAGTCTCGGATTTTTATTCAGAAGGCCGTAACATCGGTTGTGAGCCGGCAAGATACAGCAAACTTTTATCAGCCTACTAAAATTAAACATTGTCCTCAATGTTTCCTAGCCTAAGGCTCAAAACCCCATACTAGAACTCAAAAAGTTGAATGCATAACCCAAGCATGAAGAGAGTATCACAAAAATCTCAAGCAAGATAAATGTTAGACGATAATAATCTAGGATATCGGATTTCCCCGAACTAATTACAAGCAAAGGCTAGGAAGCTCGAGTGAACCGGGACAAAACACCAAACACGAGAGTCTTCAAAAAATTTAGGTCAATCCTACAAAAAATCACAAGCACAAACAACAAGAATCGGAAGAGTACAAGCCTCCTCACATCACAATAGAAATAAGAAAGAAGAAAAATGGATAAGCATGGGGTGCCTCCCACGAAGCGCTTGTTTAGGGTCACTAAGCTTGACCTAATCCCCGAATTCATTTGTCCTTGTGGAAGGTTTGGAGATCTGAGACAACCAATTATGGTACGTCCTCTCCAAAGTAGTGCTTAATTCTATGACCGTTCACTTTGAAGTTTGGCCCGGAGTTTTGGGATAACTCGATGGTGCCATAAGGGTACACATGGGTAATGGTGAACGGTCTGGACCAACGAGATTTTAACTTGCCCGAGAAAATCTTCAATCTAGAGTTAAAGAGGAGGACTTGATCACTGACGTTGAAAATGCACTTTTTGATCTTTGAGTCATGGATCCTCTTTGTTTTCTCTTTATAGATCAAAGAGTTTTCATAGGCATGATCACGAAGTTTATTTAATTCATTGAGTTGAACTTTACGGTGATCACCCGCGGTCTCAAGGTCAAAGTTTGCATGCTTCAAGGCCCAGTAGGCTTTATGCTCGAGCTCGATCGGTAGATGACATGCCTTTCCGTACACGAGCTTGTAAGGAGTACACCCGATGGGTGTTTTATAAGCGGTACGGAAGGCCCAAAGTGCGTCATCTAATTTATCCGACCAAGAGGCATGGTTCTCGCCTACGATCCATTCAAGAATTCATTTCAAGCCACGATTGGATGCCTCAACTTGCCCACTTGTTTGTGGGTGATACGCGATGGAGAGACGGTGAGTAACTCCGTATTTAAGCATGACCTTTGTAAACTGGTCATTGCAAAAATGGGTTCCACGATCACTAATGTTAGCACGAGGGACACCGAATCGGGAAAAGGGAGATTTAAGAAATTTGCAAACAACTCGGGCGTCATTGGTGGGGAGCGCTTTCGCTTCAACCCATTTTAACAAGTAGTCAACGGCCATGAGTATATATTTGTTCCCTCGTGAAGACGGGAACGACCCCATGAAATCGATGCCCCAAACGTCAAAGATTTCACAAACTTAGATGGAATTTTGAGGCATTTCATCACGTTGCAAAATTTTTCCTTG
Source organism: Tanacetum coccineum (assembly GCA_026074375.1). Lineage (NCBI taxonomy): Eukaryota > Viridiplantae > Streptophyta > Magnoliopsida > Asterales > Asteraceae > Tanacetum > Tanacetum coccineum. Next base: position 44,572 of record BQNB010035226.1, on the reverse strand, counting down.
ACGCTGACAAGTGTCACATCGGGTGACCAAGTCATGGGCATCTCGGTAAATTGTGGGCCAATAAAATCCTGAGTCAAAAACCTTTTTTGGCGGTGTAGTTGGCACCGTAATGTCCCCCGGTAGGTCCAGTATGGCAAGCTTTGAGTTTGTCAAAAGCTTCTTGGCCCGAAACACACCGCCGGATCATTTGATCCGCACATATTTTGAACAAATAAGGGTCTTCCCAAAAGTAGTGTTTAACATCCTTGAAAAACTTGTTCTTTTGTTGGGACGACATCCCTTTAAAAATGAAATTCCCAGCGTGGTAATTTGCAAAATCGGCAAACCACAGGGTACTTGATTCACCACGAAAAGTCACCATATTAAGTGTCTCGAGGGGAAACTTTTCATTTATCTCATTTGGGTCGAGCACATTTTTATAAGGATTTTCTAATCGGGAAAGATGATCGGCCATGAGATTCTCGGCTCCTTTTGTGTCAATTACTTTGAACTTGAACTCTTGAAGGAGGAGAACCCACCAAAGCAATCTCGTATTGGAATCTTTTTTAGCAAACAGATATTTGAGGGCGGAGTGATCCGTATACACTATGCTTTTGTTCAAGATGAGGTAAGACTAGAATTTTTCGAAGGCATACACCACGACTAACATTTCTTTCTCCGTTGTGGTGTAATGCGATTCCGCCTCGTTCATTGTTTTACTAGCATAGTGTATAGTCCTAAAGTGTTTTTCATGACGTTGCCCCAAGACTGCACCTATGGCAAAGTCGCTTGCATCACACATAAGCTCAAAGGGTAGGTCCTAGTCTAGGGCAATCAAGATTGGAGCTTCGGTAAGTTTTTTCTTTAACGTTTCAAAAGCTTAAATACATTCATTGGAGAAGATGAACGGAGTATTCTTCTCAAGAAGATGAGTCATCAATCGGGAAATTTTGGAAAAATCCTTAATGAAACGTCGGTAGAAACCGGCATGACCGAGAAAAATCCAAACACCCTTGACGGTGGTGGGATGAGGTAACTTAGCAATTACATCGATTTTAGCTTTATCGATCTCAATCCCATTTTGGGAAATCTTATGGCCAAGGACAATGCCTTCCTTTACCATAAAATGACTCTTTTCCCAATTTAGACAAAGATTGGTGTCTTCACACCTTTGAAGCATCTTGTCTACACGAGAGAGGCAATTTCCGAAAGAATTCTCAAAGACCGAAAAGTTGTCCATGAAGACTTCCATCGTTTTTTTGATCATATCATGAAAGATAGCCATCATACACCTTTGGAACGTGCCCAGTGCATTGCATAAGCCGAAAGGCATGCGACGGTAGGCGAACATTCCATAAGGACACGTGAATGTTGTCTTTTCTTAATTATGAGGGTCGATGGGAATTTGAAAGTAACCCGAGAAACCCTCGAGAAAACAATAGTACTTGTTTCCCACTAATATCTCGAGCATTTGATCCATAAATGGTAGTGGAAAGTGGTCTTTACTGGTGGCTTCATTTAACTTTCAGTAGTCAATGCATACACGCCAACCCGTAACCAATCGAGTAGGAATTAACTCGTTTTCATCATTTTCAACAACGGTAAAGCTACCTTTTTAGGTACGCAATGTACGGGACTTACCCAAGGACTATCCGAGATCGGGTAAATTAATCCGGCGTCAAGAAGTTTTTTAACCTCCTTTTTGATGACATCGTGGATTTTTGGAATCACCCGTCTTTGGCGTTGAACCGCCGGTTTGTAGTCCTCTTCCATAAGAATCTTGTAAGTACAAAATTCTGGGTTAATACCCTTAATGTCGAAGAGTTTCTAAGCGATGGCTCGCTTGAGTGACTTCAAAAATTTTATAAGAGCGGCTTTGTCCTCGACACTCAAGTCTTTAGCAATAATGACGGGAAACTTGTCATTACCTTTTAAAAATGCGTATTCGAGATGAGGAGGTAAGTCCTTGAGTTCGACCTCGGGAGGTTCATCAATTGAAGATTTATCATTTTTAGCTTTATAAACTTTAAGTTCTTTTTGAATTTCAGGTAAATAATTTCCTTGAGTGGGAGGGGGTAATGATGGATCATCATTGAGAAATGATTCAAGAAGAAGAATGTCCCCCTCTAGGTCATAATAAGAGTCATCAACTTCCGGTGAAGTTGGATCATTTTCAAGAGCGAGGAAAGCATCGACTTCCTCGAGAAGAAAATCACTATCCTTGAAGGGAGTGAGAGTCGGAGAAGAGGTAGAAACAATCAGATCATAATAAGGAGTGGGATTGCCACTCGCGATCACATCGGAGAAACCGAGAATTTCTTGAGAATGCTCCTCACAAGCCATTTCAATGACGTCGATTCAGTTCGCCGTCATATCATTGTAATTAGAGGAGTATCTCAAAGTTTGATCAAGATTGAATGTTACAGCTTCTTTTCCAACTCAAAGAGTTAATTCACCTTTGTAAACATCAATCAAAGCACGTCCGGTCTTTAAGAAGGATCTCCCAAGAATTAGGGGGACTCGGGGATCGACATCAAAGTCTACGACTACAAAGTTGGCCCGAAATTGGAACTTTCCTACTTTTACGTCGACATCTTTGGCGATACCGATCGGTTGGGTGATCAAACGGTCCGCTAGTTCAAGAGTCATACAAGTAGGAGTGAGTTCCGGAAGAGAAAGCTTTTTCCACACGGATAATGTCATGAGATTTATGCTAGCGCCAAGATCGGCCAAGGCTAATGCTAGCGCCAAGATCGGCCAAGGCTAAGCACTCATCCATTCCGGGAAAATCACACGGTATGAGAAATTTGCCGGGGTCTCCAAGTTTTTCGGGTAACTTTTTGAGGAGAACCGCCGAGCAATGCTCATTCAACGGAGTTCTAGCCATTTCACTTAATTTTTCTTTGTTTCCAATCAAACTCTTAAGTGTCGAAGCAAATTTAGGCATGAGAATTAAAGCATCCGCGAAGCTAATGTCGAAATGCAAATCTTGAAAGATTTGGTAAAATTTCTCAATTTGATTGTTAGCTTTTTCGCGGATCTTTTGGTCATTAAGTCTAGACGGATATGGAATTGATGGTTTCGGGTTAGGCTTCGGAGCACTAACGGGAGCAACAACGGGCTCAGAATTTGGTACTTGGGGTTGAACTTGGACAACCAGAGGTTGGACGTCTTTGGTGCTTCCGTTATTAGTAGGAGGCACCGTGTCCTTTGTCACCTCGGTTTCACGTTCCACTACTTTAGGAGGAGAAGAAGAAGTAGTAGGAATCGTGGGTCCTTGATAAGAAACGCCACTTCGGGTAGTGATTGCTTTCAAGTCACTTTTCGGGTTAGCAACGGTGTTGCTAGGAAGAGAACCCGAGCCCGAAGTAGAGGCGGTATTGGAATTCATGAACTTGGTAAGCAAATCGGTTAAATTGGTCATTTGATTTTGCATGTTTTGGGTTTGGTTTTGCATATTTCTCATAACCGCATCATTAGCTTTGATGTAGTTTTGAAAATCATCCTTCGACACACCTTGTGTTTGCGGAGCTGGAGCTTGGTGAACCGGGGGTTGATTAATCGGAGGTCGATAAATTTGGCCTTGGTTGTAATTATTCCCCCGGTTTTGGTTGTAACGGTTTTGGTTATTTCCTTGGTTTTGTTGAACGGGAGGAAAACCGGGAGGTCGAATTTGATTAGCAATCGGGGCTCGGTAACTGGTATTTCCTTGATTGAAATTAGCCGCGGCGGCTTGGGAAACATATTCTTGAATATTGTCACGATAAACGTTGCCATCGGTGGCGGGACAATTTCGGTAAGAATGAGCACCACCGCAAGTTACACAACTTTCCTCGACCGCTTTGACGGGAGCGGGAGTTTGGGATTGGTTTTTCTTATCGAGAAGTAAAGCTTTCACCATATCTTTAAGTTCGGCAACATCGGGAGAAATACCGGGGGTAGAAGAGCTCGAACTCACTTTGGCAACAACCGGTTTGTTACGTGAATTACGAACTTTGGATTTGCTCTCAATGATTCTTAGGCAATCACGGGGCATTTTATCTAAAAAGTTACCACCCGCGGCGGAATTCAACGAATCTTGATCATTAGAGTTCAAAGCATTATAGAAAGTATCGAGTTGATGTAATTCCGAAAATCCATGATGTGGGCATGCCCGAAGAAGATCATTAAATCGGTCCCATGCCTCATAAAAAGTTTCATCAAATCGTTGTTGAAATCTCGTGATTTCATTTCGAAGATTTGTTGTTTTGGAAGGAGGGAAAAATTTGTTGATGAATTTCGAAACAAGATCATCCCATGTAAGAATCGATCGAGGGGGTTCTTTTTCAAGCCAAATCCAGGCGGCACCCTCGAGGGAAAATGGGAAAAGCATAAGCTTAACCGACGTACTCGGGACGTTCGGGAACTTCATCGTAGAAGTGATCTTGTTGAAATAACGAATGTGAGCATGAGGGTCTTCTTTGTCATGTCCAAAAAATTGTTTGTTTTGAACAAGAGTAAGCAAACCATGCTTAAGCTCAAAGTTGTCCGCGGTGATCTCGGGAACAACGATGGCATCCTCGTAACCCTCGGTGGGTGCTTCGAGCAATTGAGCCATAGTACGATTATCGGCCATCGTAACTACGGGAGGAGCTTGATTTTCAATAGGTTCCACAAGATTGAATGGTTCAACAAAAGTCGGTGGGACTTGTTGTTGTTGACGGTTAGAATTACGAGATTGAGAACGAGTGCGCATGCACTAAAATATAAAAAGAAAATTTATACTAATTTTTTTCTTTTTTTATATATATTTTTTTGGTTTTTCAACAATGTATTCACAATGTATTTTAATAACGGACAATGAGATAAGACACTTAAACCTAATAATCAACTCGCTTCTCGGTAACTCTTTAAAGAGAAAAACGCACAAAGGAGCGGAGGAGTAGGAAAGCGCGAAGCTATTAAAAACCTTTCTCCTTTAGGGTCGTAGTTCCTAGGAACAACCCGCCTTATACCCCTCTTATAGTTTGTTTAACTTTCAAAGGTGAACCGTACCTCGCGAGAGACACAAAAGGTAAGTTTTTGATCTTTGGTTCGGGAACTTATTAATGATAATACTTCAATTGAAAGTATTATATTGATGGTGAATTTTATTTCTTTTTTATGGACAATTTTTTTATATTATATATATACTAATAAAAGAAAATTCTTTTTGTATATTTTTTTTATAAGAAAATAAGCAAAATAACTTCACACGGAAGGATCTTCAAACACAAATTGTCAAACGGCTCAACAATCGTATACAATCCTCCCCGGCAGCGGCGCCAAAAATTGATTGAAATTGATTATACCCTTTAAAATATATATATAAATATATATATAATTATATATATATATAAGGGGATAAGAATCAAAAATCTCTCAATTGTAGTAAACCGGAAGTATGATTCCCGGGTCGTTATCCCCAACGAGGAATGCAATTGAAAGTCGAGAGTCGTTTTGATAATCGATGCTTGAATGGAACAAGATTATGATTGGATTTCTAAAGCTACGGGAAAATTAATGCAAACACTTAAAAACAATTAAGGGAAAACAAATTTTAACTAAAAACGTTAACGGGAATTCAATAAAACGCGACAAATAAGCAAGCACACTAAAATTAAATCCTAAATGATTTTCTAAACTTTTTCTAATCCTATTTGACTATTTAAAAAGAAAAGGCTAAGGAAATTCGAAACCGAGGGTGATTAAAGCTAAAATTAAAGAAAACGAAAACGGGAACGAAATCCCGTTATTTAAAAAAAATGAACTTTCAAAATATTAACCCTACGAAAGTAAATTTCAAACCTAAGCTAAAAATATGATAAAAGAAAATTTTAGAAAAAAGAATTTTATTTTTTTGATTTTTTTTTCTATTTTTTTTATGATTTTTTAAAGTTTTTAAGAAAAGAAAATGATTAAAAATAGAAAATAAACTCTTTAAATTCTAAACTTTTTTAAACTTAACAAATGAGCTGGAAATTAGCTTTTAAAATAGACAATACACACTTTGCTACTTTTTGGCTTTTTAAACTATTTTAAGAAAACACAAAATCTAAAATAAGCCAACACATAAGCAAGACAAGCTACCACTAAGTTAAACCTAACCTAATAAGCTAGTTTAAACAAGAAATAAGCAAATTAAAAGACAATAAGCTGAAAAAAAAATACTTGGGATACAACTGAGCACAAAACAGACAATGAGACAACTTTAAGCTTATTTTAAGATAAGCTAATGGATCCTTATGACAATTCAGCTTATATCATCTTAAACCTTGGCCAAAAAGCTACTAGAAACAGGTCTTAAAAACTATTTTAAAAAGCAAATGGACAAAGAAAAAGCTATTTGAAAACAACTTATTTACTTAGTAAGAACTGAGTTTACTTTTTGGTTTGAAAAGACAAAACTCCAAATTCAGACCTAAAAACAGTTAAGCTAATAAGCTAATTTTAACAAATTAAGCTCAAATAGATTTAATATAACCTACAAACTACTAGCAAACTTAATTTTAAATCCTAACACTATATGAGTTAATGCTAAACTATTAAGCATTTTAAGAGCAATTAAGCTAGTGAAAATGACAAATAAGCTAAGACAGATATTAAGTTACACCTAATAAGCAATATGGAACAAAAATAAGCACAAACAAACAAGCTAAGCAAGCTAATGGGACAGATTACTTAAAAAGTATACTACTTAAAAAATTTAACTGAAAAAGTAAAAAGATAAGAGACTAAGATAAGCTTAACCCTAAAGGAAAATAGATGAATTGGATGACTTAAACCTAAACCTAATGGAGCAAATGTATATAAACCTAACTTAAGCAAAAAGAATAGAAACACATAGCTCAGATTTGGCAAATGCTAACAAAATGGCTATAACAGTTTAAAGAACAGCAAACGGGGGGCAACTTTTTTGAGCTTAAAAATAAGCTCTTAAACCAGACCTCTTATGGCAAAGGGATTAGTACATCACTTAAACTATGAGTAACAATTTAAGCTTTAATAATCAACAAAGAGATGAACATTTTGAACTCAAATAAGACCTTAATTTTGCTTATAAAAAGTGTTGTTTTTCAAAATTTCTCGTTAAGACTTATCTTTTTATGTGTTTGAAAATAACAATTTTTCTTTAGGCTTATACAATAATGTGAGGTAACAGACTCCTTTGGATCGGAGACCCCACAAACAGATAAAATTTAAACACTCAAAGAATCTTATGTTCGCAACAGCCAAAATTATTTTGAAATACAGAAATAAGACAAGTGGAAAAAGACATTTATGCTTCTTTTTTCGACAATTAGCAAATTTTTGACGTTTTGGACAAAAACACAAAAATGACAATTACAGGCTATTAGACTTGTTCTAAATTGTTTTAACACATGCATTAACACAAAAAAAAATCACTCAGAAAACAAATCAATAAGCATAAAGCACTCACTCTTGCAAAATAAGCAAATGACAATGAGCTCTTATAAGCTAGTACAGTAGTCTCAACCATAATTCTAAAAACCTTAAAATTGAGGATTTTAGACTACTCTAAAACTTTAACAAAGTGATTTTTTATGACTAATTTAAGCTAATTAACTAAATTGACTCAAGTATTAAAACATGCAAATTTTGACCATTTGACCATTTTGTCTTACTGTCCCAAACACACATGCTTCTTAAGTTTTCTAAGTCTTTTTTCAAAAGCTTGGTTCTCAAAAGATGATAAAGTTAAAGTTATTACTAAACAGAAAACGAAGTAGTATAATTAATACCAATTAAATAGTACAGACAATCCAATCCAAAAATATGAACTAACTCAATAAGGCAAATTAATCAATAAGCTTGTTTTAACGGTCAATTAATAGGACCCGTTTGTGCCATAGAAAACGTTAGAAATAAATAGACATAATAGCATTGATCAAAGAGACAAAAGCATAAAACTAACATTACCCTTGAGGAAGCCATAAATAATGACAATAAAAACAAAAAAACGAAGCCAGAAATAGCAGTTGAATTAGTAAATAGCTAAAAAATTAAATGAAACTTACAAATACCCTGATCTCAAAACAGGGTAAGAGTGTGTAAACGCAATCTACAAGCTCTAGCTTGTCAAAAAGACAAGTTAGTGAGGTCTATAAGCTCTTCCCTTGCTAGCTTATCATCCAAAGAAGCTGAGGTATTTGAGAATGTTATTTTTTTTTGTTTTTCTTCTTAATACTTATAAAAAAATAGATTAGAAACTCATATTGAAAACAGATGGTATAAAAGCTCAAATAAGAAAGTCTTATGATGGTTTATGAAAGACTTTTGATAACTAAAGAACACGAATTCTTAAAAACAGATTTTAAAGCTAAAAACTTAAATTTTCATTAATTCATAAAAAGTTACAATATTAAAAATTACACTACTTAAGCTCAAAGAAAAACATTCATCTAAATCGCTTCCAAGGCTTACCATAGCCTTCTTTTCTAAAACTAAAAACTTGGAGGTTCTAGGTCTTGGTTCTTCTTATTGTCTTCCCACTGTGTTTCTTTTGTGAGAGAGTGAGCAGCTGTTTTTCTTGTGTGAGAGAGGGCACAAAACAATACCTATAGTCATCCAATTTGAGTGTGACTGCAAGCCTGAAATGATAATAGCCTTAAATCTATTGTCTTTTTTCCTTGGAAGAACTGATGGATGTTATATGAAGATTACCAAGGTGGAAATATGTAAGGGAGGGTGGGTGGGATAAATGGTTGGTCGACATAGGGGAGAAGAAAGGGGAACAATGTTGGGTTGTTAATTTGGCGGGTAGTGGAGACAAGGCAACTGAGAAAGATGTACAGTTGTTCCCGCGCCTATTTTGAAGTTTAGGAAATGGCAAGAAAGGCCCACCTTCAAGGTGTATAAGAGCATTGCATCATTGTCATGTGTTTGAGTGCAATCTATTATCCTAGTGTTTGGGTTGGGTTTGCCGCTCCGTTTATTCCTTTTAGGGGACTAACGGGGTTAACGTGCTTTAAAAGGTTTAAGGGAGTAGAGTTATAAGGGGATTAACGGGTTGTTAAGTGGTGATGGTGGGCTAGTTGTTGGGTCGGGTATGGTAATAAAGGAACTTGGGCTTTTTATTAAGGTTTAGGGTCTATAAGGTATAAGTGTATAAGTGGGCTGACCCGGGCCTACTATGTGGGTACGGTGGGCCTCTTTTCGGCAATTTAGGTTTTCGGGGTCGGTTTTTGATGCTCTTGCTCAAATCCCTACATACTCCCGGGTTGTACTTTGACTTTTCTGACTTTTGTTGACTTTGACTTTGACTTGTGACTTTCCACGGTCGTCCGTTCTTATGCTCGGTTTTGTGTTTTGGCTTCGATTTTTTTCCTTTTCATATGATATCCGTTTCCTGCACAATACAAATGAAAAATACAAATAGAATGTATTTTTGGTCATGTTTTTGGTTCATTTAAGTATGTTTTCAGTGGGCAACGGTATGTGTAATTAAAACACATACCGGTCACTAAATGGTCACCAAAATGCATTTCCTTGACAATAAAAGAGCAGTATTTAACAGCCTGCTAGCATATTTACAACCCTGCTAGCGTCTATTAAACTGCCTTGAACGAGCCATACTAATTAAATCATACAAGAATAAAGAACAAGGATACAAATCAAGAAGAGCATTGATTATGATGAGGTTTTTTGCTTTCCTGTTGCTAGATCGAAGCAATCAGTTTATGTTTTGCCTATAATCAATTATGACTTTTCTTTGTGTACTAGATGGATGTCTAAAAGTTCCTTTCTCTATATAGGTAATATGAAAGGAGGTATCTAGTTCACCAAACCCCTTCCAGTGGGGTGTTTTTTGTGGCTCTATGAATTTCCAGAAAAGTATAACAAGGTGGAGAAAGCCCTATATGGGCCTACACCAAGGCTCGCTAGAGCTTGGTGATGTAGACTCTTTCGTCCTATTTGTTGGACAATGGATTACTTCTAAAGGACAAATTAGACAAGACTGAGGTCATAAGAGAGGCAAGGGTGATATTCTACATGTACATAGTATATGTAGATGGGGGGGGACATTATCTTTTGGTTCCACTAAAAAGTCTTTGTGTATAGATTTTGAGCAAATAATGCACAAAAGGTTCCAGATGAGTTCAATGGGAGAGCTTACTTTCTTCTTGGGTTTACAAGTCAAGCTCGGAAAGAGGATGGGAATCTTTCATTAGTCAGGATAAGTATGTTGGTGAATTCTTAAGAAATTTTCTTTTTCTTAGTGATATGAACAATCAGTACTCCTATGGAGTGACCAACAAGGACTTTGACTAAAAGATAAAGATGGCGAGGACTGTGATATTATCCATTTATACAGGTCAATGATTGGGTCATTGATGTATCTTACATCCTCTAGACCAGATATTATGTTCTCAGTTTGTGCATGCTCAAGATTTCAAGTTCAACCAAAAGTTTCCCACTTGAATGCAGTAAAAAGGATCTTTAGATACCTAAAAGGTCGACCCAAATTGGGCCTTTGGTATCCTAAGGACTCTCCTTTTATATTGGAAGCTTTTTCAGACAGTGACTATGCAGGTGCCAGTTTGGACAGGAAATCCACAACAGGAGGTTGTCAATTTCTTGGTTCAAGGTTAATCTCTTGGCAATGTAAAAAGCAGACTGTGGTGGCTAATTCAACTACTGAAGCTGAATATATTGCTGCTTCTCACTGCTGTGGTCAAGTGCTTTGGATCCAAAATCAGATGTTAGATTATGGATACAACTTTATGCAGACAAAGATTCATGTTGATAATGAGAGTGCCATTTGTGTTGTCAAGAATCCTGTCTACCATTCTAAAACAAAGCATATAGAGATTAGGCATCATTTCATTAGAGATTCCTATGAGAAAAAGTTGATTGAAATGGTCAAGATACATACAGACTACAATGTTGCAGATCTTCTTACTAAAGCCTTTGATGTGACAAGGTTTCAGTTTTTGATTGCAAGCATTGGTATGCTTAATCCCTGAAGCATGGATTAAGGGGAGGTTATTTGTGTATAGATACAGAGGATTATACACAAATGAGGTTTGAGTTAGTATTGAAGGGTAAATATGATGTCATGTTTCTTAATACTGCTGGGCTTAGTTGATACTGTAAGGTAAAACTTTGTACTGCTAGTACAAAAGTTAGTGTTGTTAAGTTCAGCTAGTGCTGTTGTGTACTTGTGTATTGTTGCAGCTAATAGAAGCTTTGTTTGAGGAAAAGCTATATGGAACTATGTGTATAAATGCAGTGGATTATACAACATGGATACTCAGAATGGAGTGCAAGAGTTGCCAAGTGATGAAAATAGATTAATACTAGTAACTGATACTTAGTACTGCTAAGCTTAAATGTTAATACTGTCAGTTATTGTGAGTATTATGCAAGATGTTTTGGTTTATGTTTCTCTATGTTTGGAACTAACATTTTGCAGGTTTAGAGCTTCAAGGTTATTTGGTTAATGATGGTTATGCTTATTTGGTGAGAATGATGGTGACTTTGTTAATACTGCTGATGTTTCACATGATTGGTTTACACCACATAACAAATGGTCATCAATTCACCATGTCTAACAGACAAGAAAGAATTGGCTATTCCAGGGCAAACGACAACTGGTAAAGAATTCTCAAATCTGTTAATGGCTGGTAGTTTGCCAAAAACTATAAGTACGAAAGTTTGTACCGCTAGCACAAACTTAGTACTGCTAGCCTAACTTAGTGCTCCTTGTTACCGTTACTACTGTTAGAGGCATAACAGATTTTCATTAATAAATTATAACCGTTGAGATATTTCCGCCAACAACTTGCATATAGGGGTCTATGATTTTGAAAATTCTTGATATTTCTTTTCCTTGTAAGATTTCTTCCTCTTAAAGATTCAAGTTTATTAAGTCGGTCAAATCAAAACCCTATGTGCTCTTTCTAATATCTCAATTAACTTTTACAAACCCTCATACTCTCATCAACGATCTTAAACCCATAATATTTTTCATCAATCACTCACTAAATGGCTGATTTGAAATTTGTTGATCAACACAATATGGTAGCTTGTTTGGAAAAGAGTGATGAGAATGCAAAGTTTCATCAGATAGTAGACTTCCTCTCTACATGTTCAATCAACTATGCTCTTACTGTAAGTCCTACTATCTATGCCTCTTATATTGAATAGTTTTGAAACACTACTACTTCCAAAATAATCAACTATGTGAAGCAAATACATGATATTGTTGATGGCAAGGCTGTAGATATATCAGAATCATCAGTGAGAAGTGATCTTCTCTTTGATGGTGAGGATGGTGTAACTTGCCTCACAAATGATGAAATTTTTGAAAACCTTGCATTGATGAGATATGAACAACTTTCAACAAAACTTACTTTTAAAAAAGGTTTATTCTCTCCACAATGGAAATTCCTAATACATACCATCCTTCATTGCATAAGTTCAAAATCAACTGCTTGGAATGAGTTTTCAACTAATTTGGCTTTAGCAGTTATATGTTTGGCAAAGGGTTAAAAATTTAATTTTTCTAAATTAATTTTTGATGGTATGTTAAGGAACTTGGTTTCAAAGAAGTTTTTAATGTATCCAAGGTTTTCACAACTCTTTTTGAATAATCAGCTTAAAGATTTACCAGAACCTTTTAATGATACATATGTGACACCATGCCATACTAAAAAGGTTTTCTCAAATATGGCATAAAAAAGTGTAAATTTTTCAGGAACCCTTACTCCACTTTTTGCCTCTATGTTGGTGCAAAACCAAGCACCTGAGGGTGAAGGTTCATCAGTACACCCTGAACCCCAACCCATACCCTCTACCTCACAACCAAATGTCTCATAACCACAAATTGCATCACTTCACATTGAAACATCTCCAACTGCAGCACCCTAAACTGAAGCACACCAAACTGCAGTATCTAAAATTGTTTTTCATGAAGCTCGCATTGAGCAAATTCTCCCATCTCCAACTACTTATCAAAGAAACAGAAAGACTCAAAAATGTAGGAGAACCAAAAAGGACACCAAGTTACCTCAAACTAGTGTGCCTCTAGACCATGGAGCAGATGAGGTTGTCCATAAGGAGGGGGTGACAGTGTGGAAAGGGCTATCACTATTGTTGCTAGCTTAGATGCAGCACAGGACAGTGATAACATAATTAGGACTCAGACCACGGCAATGCCTAATGTTGACATTCCTCAGGGAATGGATACAGGTGGCAGTCCCAGGCACCAAGAAACCATAGGGGGTACTCCTGCTCAGACTAGGTCTGAGAGAGTACTTACATAGCCCAATGAACCACCTCTCTCAGAAGGTCACACTAGAAGTGGGGAGGGCAGGATGGAACACACATTTGAATTGACGGATAATGTACCATATACACCCTATGATTCACCTCTCCCAGGAGTGGGTAGAATGAAACTAGATGAATTAATTACTCTGTGTACAAAACTGTCAAAACAGGTGCTTTACTTGGAGAAAGAAAACGATGCTCAAGCTATGGAGATCCTTAACCTGAAGAGAAGACTCAAGAAACTGGAAAGAAAAAGGAAGTCAAGCATCTCACACCCGAGAAGGAGGAAATACAGATAAGTTAAGACCTCTTATAATGATGGTTTGGATGAGGAGGATGCATCTAAACAGGGGAAGAGAAGTGACAAGTTATAGCCAATGTTCAATGATAAGGATTTTGAAGAGATTGATGATTATATGGAAAATGTTGAAGAGGAGATAGTTGATGATGCTACAACTAGAGTTAGTACTATTGTTAGTGTACCAGTTAGTACTGTTGGTGTAACTATTAGTACTGCTGAACCAAGGACTCCTCCTACAACAACAACAGTCTTTAATGATGAGGATGTCACTATGGCAATGGCTCAGACATTGATAAAGATGAAGGAACTGAAAGCTAAGGAGAAAGGAGTTGTTATTACAGATGTAGAAGACTCTTCAAGAATTGTCAGACCTGTCAGATCAATTACTACACTTCCAACCATTGATCCTAAAGACAAAGGTAAAGGTGTACTGATTGAAGAAGAACCTGTGAAAATCAAGATAAGAGATCAAGGTGATTTGCAAGTTCAAGCAGATACAACGTTAGCTCAAAGACTTCATGAGGAAGAATTAGCAGAGTTGGAAAAAGCACAACAGAAAAGACAAAGGCAAGAAGATGATACTAATGCTGCTTTAGCCAAAGAGTTTGATGAAATTCAAGCCAGAATAGATGCTGATCATGAATTGGCTGTAAGGCTAACACATGAAGAGCAAGAAAAGTACACAATTGAAGAAAGGGCAAGATTGTTAGCAGAATTCTTTAATCAAAGAAAGAAACAATTGCCAGCAGCAAGAGCAGAAGCAATAAGAAACAAACCACCGACAAAAACTCAAGTCAGGAACTGGATGATTACTTACCTCAAGCATATGGGTAAGTACACTCATCAATAACTAAAGAACAAGACTTATGAGGAAATTCAAAGATTGTATGAAAAAGAGAAGAGGTGGATTGATGACTTTCAGCCAATGGATACAAAAGCTATTAAAGACAGTGAAAAGAAGGTTGATAGCAGTAGCAAGCCAGCTGGGGGAAGTAGAAAGAAAACACTTGCCAGAAAAAGAGCAGGTGAAAAGAAAAGTGAAGAAAGTGCTAAAAAGCAAAAGCTAGAGGATGTTGCAGAGGAACAAGAATCAACAAAGAGTGATGAAGAAGCAGCTGCAGAATATGAGCATGAAAAGGAAGAGTTAAGAATGTGGTTAACAATTGTTTCAGATGAAGAAGAGACTATGGATCCAAAGATTTTGTCTGCTAAATACCCTATAGTTAATTGGGAATCTCATAACTTAGGGAGTGTTGATATGGAAGATCTACATGTTTATAAGATAATTAGAGCAGATAGGAATACTAGTTATCATGTGAAGACGTTGCGGCGTGAGCACCTAGACAAAAATCTCAAAGAGGTAAGACGTGACAGTGATGAGGGTGAATATCATATACTGATCTCATGTGCCAAACTTAAGCCTTTATTTCTTTGACCTCTTTTTTTATATGAATAACTGAGGCTTGGCATAGAACTTTTTCTTTCAACTTTGACTTCTTCACTTAGATACTTGAGCAACTTAGCACTAAAAAAGAGTGCTTGCAGGTACAGGTTCTATATGGGATTTATTTTATCTCTTATCATATGATTTTGTCTATAAATTAACCTCACTGCGGTTACTAAATGATAATCAAGCACATGTTTTAAAGCTATTAAATTACCGGCTCACTCAAATATAATTTTCAACCAATACCATTGCTCCAGAAAAGGCGACAAAACCACATATACACATCCATAACGATGGAATAGACACATATGATTGCTCATTCCTTAACTCGAACAAGCTAAAGGCATCAATTATCTTAGGTACCAAAAGTGGGTACCCGAATATATTTATGGCTTATAATTCTCACAATTTAGTGGATAAGTTTTGTGCTAGTTATAGAGTCAATCCGGTTGGATTTGCCTTACTAAGAGTATTTTTTAATTTTTGAAAGCATATATATAAATTTTGTTTTTTAAAACATCAGTTTGGTAAAATTTTTGGTAGGGCAAGCATGGAGGGATATGATTAATTTTTCCTATTTGGCTCTCCTCCACACTTAAGTTGAGCATTGCCCTCAATGTGATAACTGATAATAGAGATAAAATAGGGAAAATTAAGGGAAAACGGTACTTCCCGGGGCATATAGATATATAGCTGCGAGAGAGCTATCCTTGAGTAGACTTCATAATTTTCTAAAATCTTTAAGCTATATTACCTGCATAAAAGTGAATACAAAAGCACACAAAAAGAAAATATTTTTGTTGTTTTTTTAGAAAATAAATAAAGGATATGAAAGAAGAATAGAGGTGGGACTCCTCCACACTTAAGTAAATAACGGGTTGCCTCCCGAGAAGCGCTTAATTTTTAAGAGAGTCGTTAGCTAGACTCGAATTTGATGAGTCATTCTTTGGGAAAGAAGGGAGTGACTTCTTCCATTGGGTCATTATAATCTTCTTCTTCATGATATAGCTTTAGTCGATAGCCATTAACAATAAATGTTTTTCCATCTTTACCATATAGTTCAACATATCCGGATGAATATTGATATTTTACTACGTATGGTCCTAGCCAACAGGATCTGAGTTTCGGTTGTTTGAATTTATATTTGGAGCGAAAGAGAAGAACCTTGTTTCCATGTTTGAATTCTTTTCTCATTCGTAGTTTTTTATCATGCCAGACTTTGGTTCTAGCCTTGTATAATCAAGATTTTTCATAGGCTTGATGTCTAAATTTGTCTAATTCGTGTAACTGGAACATTCGTTTTTCACCTGCAGCTATCAGATCTGGATTACAATTCTTCAAGCCCAGAATGTCGGTGTTTAATTTCAAATGGTAAGTGGCAGTTCTTTCCATATATGAGTTTATAGGGTGTAGTACCGGTAGCAGTGTGAAAAGCCCACAGAGCATCATCAAGTTTTCTTGACCAAATATCATGATTGTCTTTAAAAGTTTTTTCAAGAATTCTTTTAAGAGCTATGTTCGTGTTTTCAACTTAACCACTAGTTTGAGGGTGATATGAGGTAGAGAAACGATGGTTAACTCCATATCTTTTCATCGTTTTTTCTATTATTTTGTTGCAGAAGTGAGTACCTCGGTCGCTGATTAGAGCTTTGGATCTTGTATGCTTAGTATACTTCCCTTTAACCTGTAAAGGATTTTAACCTATCCTTGAATAAATTCAATTCAAGTAGCAAGTAACACTGAAATAATATTGTTTAAATTATGCGGAAACTACTTTAACAATATCAAGAAGAACACACAATAGTTTCCTTAAACGATTTCTATTATAAAAACCTTTTAAATCTGCCTAAGTTGAAGATCCCTAAAACAATACATTTTATCAAATGATATCGTGTATTTTTGTTATGTATATCTAAGCCTTCCCAGGTGGTCGCTTTTATAAACATAAGGATAACCACTAGTAGGAATACAGTCCCAAATAACACAAATACTAATTGTATGCTTATCACTAATAACTTGTATAACATAGATAAATGCTAAAACAAACCTTTAAACTAATATTTCCTATAATAACGACAGTAACTTTGACTTTTCATTTCAACGCAGACAGTATTTTGATCTTACATTAGAGCAGTACTTTGACTTTTTCATGGCAGAACTTTGAACTCTTCATACTCTCATAATTCCTAACAAATCCTCCCCTAACTTGAATTCACTTGCCATGACTTCAAGTTTCTTGATAGATAGATCTTTCATTGTTCACAGTACTTACCTTTTTAATCTTTTAAGCTTCATCCTTTAGCAGCATCTTGTTTACAATCTGTTTGAATGCAATCTCATAGATAAACACTTTCTTTAAACATATCATTGTCTTTGCATCAAACAAGATTGTCCTTCTCAGCAACATTTCATTTTTCCATGCAACAAGAATGATTTTATTGAGCCTTACCAGTAAGCCAGTCACTCTTATGGGCTATTCAGATTCTTGGTACCTTAGAAAAGGGTAATAATCCATGATGAACTGAAAATCACTTCACACACAGAACAATGAATCAAGTGTGTTGATACTAAATGACTTTTGGTAAGTCATTACAACCATAAACGGATCTATAACCTTATACCTGTAGCCGTTTTGCTCGACTATGCCAACTCTCGTAATCAAAAACAATTGGTGAGGTAGAGGTAACATATAGTTTTAAATCCCAATCTATTAAAATGCTATCAACGATTTGAGTTCCTCTTACCAAAAAGCCGTTTGCTTTGGAGTAGCCAATATTCAGTAGTAATACTATGGTGTATGATCACCATATAATTTTTTGTGGTAAATGTCAACCATCAACAGATTGAGATGTTCTTTACCAAACTGTTTTGATTTGTGACTAGTCAATTCTGTATGTTTGTAAGATCATGGGAAATTGATACCATTTGCTGTGTGGTGGTTAACCAACACTCAATCCCTTAAAACAGTTTTGATATTCATATATCTGTGCCTAAATCTATTGCACACTCAAATCTACACCAATTTCAAAAAGCAACTTTGTTAAAACTAGCATGTAACCTTCATCAAGGTAACTGTTTGTTATATATACTAGCATTACATTGGCACAAAGTACGCATGTTCAAGTAAAACGTCTTTTATCAAATAAAGATATATATAAAAAGCAAAATTTTTGATAAAACATACCATTATTTTTGTTTTAAAATTTCACACCATCATTACAGTTGTCCACAAAAATGAACAGATGTATCAAGGTAATGGCCTGTCTCATTCTCGTCATCAACCTCCATCCCATTTCCAACATCCAATCATCAACACTACTAGATAAGTATCCCTTCTTTCAACGAGCATAGTGAATCATAGTACCATCGCTCTAATTTCGTAGTTGTATGCACTCTGAAGGTTCATTAAGACCCCACGCTTAACGATTTCCCAATCTTCTTGGTTCTTCCAGAAGTCATCACCACTAGTTTCAGGAGTCTCCCAGATAGTTGTAAGGTCACCTAGAAGTATCAAGCCTAAACCAGTTGGAGGAATGTGCTCATAATAATCTTGAACAACTCGATATAGGTGATACAAATCCTGTCTATCTAAGATATGCAGTATCTCCCATAAGTATCAAAAGCCCTGAAATGATTATTCCCCCTGTGAATGATGAGATACTCTCCATCCGGTGAATCAATAACCTGAAGTTCTGTAATCATGGAAATTCCTTCTAGAGACTCTCTTTCTTGTGCACTACTTTTCAAATCTACAACCCAAAATAATTCCTTATCTCAGCAACTGTCTCGTCCTCGACTTGAGCTTCTTAGGAATAGCTGTCTTCAGAATTGTAGCATTTCTTTTTCCCTTGAAAGTCTCTTGCATTTCTTCTTGCAACACTACCTTTCTTTCTCGGAGAGCTCATAGGAAAAGTAATCTTTGTAGGAGTTCTTTTCTAATTGATTCTCGAACTTTGGTCATACAACCTCTTTCATCTGTGGAATACATAAGTTTTTTGCAGATTCTGTATCCTTAGACCTTTTAAGAAAATTCATCATCTCTTATTCTCTTTCTTGAGCAAGAGAAGTAGTGATTTTAAACCCTGAACGTAGTCTTTTGGCTTGCTTTCTTTAATTCCTTCAAACCTTTTTTCCTCTTCTTCTCATCCCATTCAGCTTGGAATCATTCTGAACCTCCTCATCATTGTCTAATTTCCAAGCTCTAGATTTGTTGTAAGAGCTCAATTTCGTTCTTTTAGGTTCTTCAAAACAAGTATCCCTTGGCCTTTATCATTTGGAACAGTACCTGGCTTGATTGATTAGGAGATTTGTATAGGAACCAGAATAAATGCTCAAACCTATTTGGATTAGACAATAGCCAACAAAAATAGAACTTCAGCAACTTTAAGTTGTTCTTCAGACTCCATAACTTGAATTGGACGGAGTGGGCTTGAAGGACCTGCTTCACTTCAAAATTTAGAGTCCATGGAGTAATAGTACTACTGGTCGCAGTATCTTGTAGTAGACTCCAAAATCCAGTTTCTTCGTATCTCCACTTCTTTACATTAGAAGCTTCTTCCTCCCATATTGATTTCTCAGTCTCATCACTTTTTTCTTCTATAACTTCTGTTTCATTTCTTTTCTCTCAATGTCAGGAGCAACAGCAGACAATCTATATCACAATATCATCAAAAGAAAGGATCTTCCAGTATCTTCATCCTTGAACATAGTGTTCCTTCAGACAAAGTACCGTTCTACCATAATTACCACCCCAATTTGACTGAAGACACTTTCTCCTTTGCTTCTTTCTTCGTCTCTTTTCTGCTTCTTAAGGTTCTGACTTTTCTAACCAAAAGCTATGATGCGTGACCACTTAGAATGGCTGTAACGAATCTTTGGACAGTTTCTTGAGCTATGGCCTGAGTCTTGAGATCTGTTTAGCTTAGAAGGGTTTTGCTTCTTGAGCCTCCTAACTTCCCTGTTCAAAGCAATATATATCTAAAAAAGTCCCTCATCTCCTCCAGATGTTTTGAGACGAATCTGTGGAGTATAATCAATAGGAGAATGCGTAAGGTATAAGCAGCAGTACCTCGTAAACGAGCAGTAACCTAAAGATGCAGCAGTACCACTGGTAGAGATGCAGTTCCCTTGTGAGTTATCAGTTAACGTGAACGGTCAGCAGTACCTTTGGAAATACTAGCTTAGAGCAGCACATTAAGAAGGGTAAGCTTGAGCATAAACCCTTGCAGAACTCTTCAGCTTAGACAATGAGGACTAGTACTATGTTCTTCTCCGCTGCCAATGTATGTAACTACCGTCTAACATTGGGATGGAGACAAGTTTGTAATCCTACACGATAACTTAGGACTATTTTCCTCATAAAAAAGTGAATATCTGAGAGGTGCAGAGTATAACTGAGGCATAAATCCTGAGGTCTGTCTACAGTCCCTCTAACTGCTTGTTCCAAAACACTTAACGAACCTTAGGATGACATAAGAAAAGTGTGTGTACCAATGTAAATATTGTCCTAGCATTCCATTCAGTACCATCAAAGAAAAGTTGAAATCGTCTTAATCGTTTGCTAATCCTCCTAGTGGGCAGAGGCGATGATGGTACCAAATTGCTCCCATGAGTACTCTTAGTACTAAGGCAGTGAAGTAATACATTGATCCAATTACATTCACTGTGGGCTAAATAAAGTTAGAGAAAGTGAGTTGTGCTGAGTTACCCTCATAAGGCCAATATCTCTGAGCGTTCCGCAAATAACTTGCTTGAGAAAGCAATCAACAACAAACACCGTTTGCATCATCAAAGAGTAGGTCAGTCTTCGAATTGTTTCTCTTCAGAGATCAAGATCTTTTTGCCCTGCAACCCAGGCCGAATATGAGGTACATCATTGATCTCCTGAGAGAACCGTAGTCCAAAATTTTTGAAGCCAAGGACCGATGAAGATCAATATCAAACCAACAAAGATGTAATTAATGGGAGCATCTAGGTGAGATTATCGATGATTTGATAAAATCAGCATTCTGTGCGCCGTCTTCTTCTCACAACAAGCAATCATGTATGTGAATGTTACAGAGTAGCGAATATTTTCATTTGAACAGAAATTGATGTGGGCGTACGGAGGTTGATTAATATGAAAATTTAATGACTGAAAGAGATATAGAGTGAGAGAAAAAATGCAATTCAGTTGATTATATTTTTTTTATTTATTTGTTAAGGTTGCGACGGCTAACTAAGAAGTTACCGTTGTAAATACGTTTTTAGCGCAAAAACGTATGTTTTTGACCGAGTAGCATGACCCGAAACGTAGAACTTTACTTAGTTAACTAAGCAGTACTTTCTAACACAAGCAGTACTTTGAAATGACGAAGCAGTACTTTCAACGTAAAAAGATTGCCAACTCAAATTTGTGCAACGACAGATAATAAACCGTAGTAATCTTGCAAAATACTCTTTAAAGCATCAAACACCTCACAATCAAATCATAACCTCGCCTTAAAATGTTAGGCACTATGATCTCCAAAGATCCTTACTAACGAGAACAACACTTTACACAAACACCAGTACTTTACATGTGATCCTCCCCTCAAATGTAGCTATGGGTTTATCATCCCAATAGTGACTACCAAAAAATTAAATCTTGCCAAGTCAAAGCCTTTGGTGAGTAAATCGGCTACATTGTCATCAGTATGAACCTTGACCACATTAATGAGCCTTTGCTCATAGCAATCTCTGAATGAAGTATGATGTCTAATCTGAATATGTCTTGGTCTTTGAGTGGAAAACATGGGGGGGGAAACAATATCGACAGTGATTTTCCTCACAATGCATATGGTCTACTCATTGTCAAAATGTATTTCCAGTGTTCAGGAAATTAATCCATAATCAAAGCAATTGATTTAGCAATCCACAGTACCTGAGCACAATAACTTAGCAGCTGCAACCATATTCTGCCTCAGTAGAAGATATAGCCACAATGTTTGTTTCTTGCATTTGCCAAGAAACTATTCTTCTCCAAGATACTGACAATCCTCCTGAAGTTTTATTCTTCGATCATGTTATCCCCGGCATAGTCACTGTCCGAAAAATCTTCCAAGATGAAAAGGAGATTCCTTAGATACCATAAACCCCAATTTTGGTTTGATTATTTGAGGTACCTAAAAGTTATCCATTTGACCATGCATGAAGGTGAGAAACCTTGGAGTGACTTGAAACGTGTGCACACAACAAACAGCAAACATTATTGCTGGTCTTGAAGCTGTAAGTACGATGAGAGCACTCCAATCCATTGACCTATAGAGTATGTACAGAATATCAACATCTCACCCTCTCGTCTTTTCCAGAGATTTATGAGCTTCATTGAGAGTAAGATGACTAGGGCTGAAAATGGTTCTAGAAGTCAAACATGTGAGAATATCTTTCACATAGATTTCTTGACTTAGAAAAAATACCACAATTGGATAGCTTGACGTTGAAGCCCCAAAAAGAAGGTGAGTTCACCCATGGAACTCATCTTAAACTCTTTTTGCATAAGTTCTTCAAAATCCTTCACCATAGAAGACTTGGTAGATCCAAAGATAATATCATCTACATATACCTGTACCAACATGATATCTCTTCGATCTCTCTTAATAAACAAAATTAATCAAATAGCAACAGCACCTCTCCTATAGCCATAGGTTTTTCCAAAAGAAAAGTTGGAAAGATCTTTCATACCATGCTCGTAAGTGGCCTTGATGAAGACCATAAAGCGCCTTGAACAACTCTGTAGACCTTGTTTGGATGAGCAGGATCTTCAAAACCTGGAGTTTGTTTTACATACACCCTCCTTCTGTGATATGCCAGTATAAAAATGCACTTTGACGATCCATCTGATTGACCGTACAGCCCAAAATGAAGTGATGCAAAAGTCCAAAAAGAGGGCCGGATTGCTTCCAATTCCTGTCAACTTGTGCAAACACTTCATCTAATCCACACCTTCCTCTTGTTTGAAGCCCTTGTGCAACCAGGATCGTGTCTATAGTTCATGATAATTTGTACCTCATTTTCATCCTCTTGTTTCTAAACACCATTTTTGTTCCAATTACACTCGGCTTGCCTTCTGGTAAGGTCACATAAGACCCATACACTTGTAGCTTGAATTGAAGGTAGTTCTTCTTGCCATCGCATCAACCCAACCTTTCATCGCTAAGGCCTGAGAGATGACTTTCTTGGCGTTCCTCTGAGATAGGAAACAGCAAACAAGCATGTTTGCTGATCTTTGTGATTAAGTCCTTGTTATTGCTTGTATATGAAAGTGAGTACAGCAGGCTGAGGTGTTTTGGTCAGAAGTACTTTCTTAAGCTTTCTTTCTTGCTTGAAACCCGGCAGTACTTTTGCCATAATCTGAACTTTGCGGAATGAATCTTATAATTCTAAGTTGTAGGAGTAGAGGGTGACATCAATGGTAAGGATCATTTTGTTGTAGTCAGCAGCTCCCCTTCCTCGTATCTGTATTTTCATCTCAAGGAGTTTGTCGAGAAAACACATCTTTTGGAATTCATCATCAGAGATCTAGTTAGTGTAATACCAGCACTTTTAGGAGGTGTGTTAGCAGTACTTAGATTGAAAAGCTACTAGTTGAAAATGTTCTTATCCAATGCAATAGATGTTACTCCTCTTTCCTCTCAAAAGCAATCCTTTGATCATCATTATGAGCTTTGGCAAGAGATTCTTGATGCATCAAATTCATAAGCTCATCATGTAAAGCTTGTTCTTCAGAGGACAATGGAACTTCTTTGGTAGCAGTACGTTCCTCTGGATGCATAGGCTGAGCTGTATGAACAATGAACTGCTGGTCATCTAAATCTTCAACATCACCCAAAGTTGAAACTTTGTCTCCTGAATTAGCATAGTTTTCTTTCCTTACAGGTATGATAAAATCATCGAAGAGTTAGAAGGTCAAGATTAAACATCCAATCAGGACCTTTCCCTTTTTGATTCTCAAGAAAATCGACATGAAGACATTCCTGAACTTTTCTTGTTACCCTGTTGTAGACTCTAAAACCTTTGCTGCTAGTAGAATATCCCAACAAATAGCCTTCTTCTGACTTGCCATCAAACTTACCCAATTGATCTAGTGGTATTAATTAATAGTGCAGTGAGCATCCAAGAAGGTCTCATGAAACTGATGTTGAGGAGATCTTACCCATCAAAAATTTTCATAAGAGTCCGTGCCATTGGAGGATTAGTCACCAAAACTCTAAATTATTAAGCACATAGCAAGGCCGTATTGAGTAGCATCAGCCCAAAATTGAATAGGGTAAAAAGAGAGTCAGCTAACATGGTTTCTAGCAGCTTCAATAAAGTCTCCTATTTATCTTTGTCTCATACTGCAACACCATTTGCTGAGGAGTCCTTGCAATGCATATTCTCGGTCTGATTCCTTTCTTGAGAAACAAAACTCATTACATTTAGTTGATATTCTTGAACTCTGTTCCATTGTCACACCTGAGGTACTTCACTTTAATGTTTAGGCCTGTATTCTAAACCCACAACAAATCATGAAGCATAAACATATGTCTCATCGCTTGTATGGCCGCAGGGAAAAATACACCAACTAAAAATTTTATGGGAGGCCTGCAGTCTCCAGTGGACCACCAAGCAGTACTTTTCTTTGTTTATACTCTCTACTAGAACAGGTCCAAAAAAGTCACATGTGGAGCAATTCTAAAGGTTCTCCTGATATTCTTTCTTACCTTTTGCAAGAATCCCTGTGTTGTTTCCCCAGTGTTACCTGCAAGACACGAATGAATCAATCTTGAATGTCTTGAAGGTAAACTCTAAATCAGGATTGCCTAGAACCAACTTGTTAATGGTTCTGAGATTTACAATCTCTCTCACAACAAGCCAAAAAAACGGACAATGAGGGTGGCCGGGGAATGAGAATGGTGACGGGCGGGGGAGGGGTGCGGCAATGAGGGGTGACCGGTATCTAGGGCGGGAGTGTAGGAAGGGGGAGGGAGGGAGAGGAGGGAGGGGGGGTGGTGGGGGTTGAGGGGGGGTGGTGGGTGATAAGGAGAGAAGAGAGGGGGGGGTAGAAATGGAGGGTATGAGGAAAAGAGAGAGATTAGAAAATCTCAAGAACATAACAAGTGTATTTGGTTCTAGGCAATCTGGTTAGAAGGTTTACCTCCAGACATTCAAGCACGGATCATTCGTGTCATGCTGTAACCAGTGGAAACAACATCATGGCTTTCCCTTGTACAACAAATGGTGGGGGGGTTAAAGAAAGAACTATCAGAGAACCATTAGAATTGCTTCACATGGACTTATTTGGACCTGTTTCAGAGAGAGTATAAACAAGAAAAGAGTACTGCTTGGTTGGTCACTGTATGACTTCATCAAATTTAGTTGGGTGTTTTTCTTGGCCTACAAGGATGAGACATATGATATGCTTCATGATTTGATTGTGGGTTTAGAAAACAGGCTAAGACATAAAGTGAAGACCATCAGGTGTGACAATGGAACAGAGTTCAAGAATCAACTAATGAATGAGTTTTGTACCAAGAAAGGAATCAAGAGAGAATATAGCATTGCAAGGACTCCTCAGCAAAATGGTGTTGCAGAAAGAAAGAATAGGACTCTCATTGAAGCTGCTAGAACCATGTTAGCAGACTCTCTTTACCTATTCGAATTTTGGGCTGAATGCATCAATACGGCTTGCCTATGTTGCTTAATAGAGTTTTGGTGACTAATCTCAAATGAAGACTCTTCATTAAAATTTGATGGGAAGATCTCCCAACATCAGTATCATGAGACCTTTTGTTGGTATCTCACTGACTATTCTTTAATACCCTAGATCAATTGGGTAAGTTTGATGGCAAGTCAGAAGAAGGCTATTTGTTGGGATATTCTACTAGCAGCAAAGGTTTTAGAGTCTACAACAGGGTAACAAGAAAAGTTCAGGAATGTCTTCATGTCGATTTTCTTGAGAATCAGGAGAATCAAAAAAGGGAAATGTCCGATTGGCTGTTTTGATCTTGACCTTCTAACCTCCTTCGATGAATTCACATACCTGTAAGGTGAAAGAAACTAAGCTAAATCAGAGACAAAGTTTCCACTTTTGGTGTGAGAAGAAGGATTTAAGATGACAATCCCCCCCCCTCCCCCGCAGTTCATTTTTCATACACTCCAGCCTAGCATCCAGAGGAACGTACTGCTGCCAAAGATATCCATGTCCTCTAAAGAAACAAGCCATACATGATGAGCTTATGATTTGATGCAATCAAGAATCTCTTGTCAGAAGCTCATAATGAAGATCAAAGGATTTGCTTTTTGAAGAGGAAAAGAGGAGAAACATCTATTGCAAAGGGAAAAAAGACATTTCAAACATACTGTTCCCTCTAATACTGCTAACCACACCTCCTCAAAGTGCTAGGTAATTACACCAACAAATCTGATGAAGAATATTCCAAAAGATCTGTGTTTTTCTCTACAAACACCTTGAAGATGAAATTACAGATACTGAGGAAGAGGGGAGGCTGCTGACACAACAAAATGGATCCTACCATTGATGTCACCTCTACTCCTACACTTAGAATTCATAAGATTCATCCTCAAAGTCAGATTATTGGTAAAAGTACTGCTGGGGTTCTCACAAGAAGAAAGCTTAAAGAAAGTACTTCTGACCAACACCAAGCCTTGCTGTCTTTCATATACAACATAACAGGACTAATCACAAGATCAGCAAACATCCATGTTGCTTGTTTCCTATCTCAAGAGAACCCAAGAAAGTCTCTCAGCTTAGCGATGAAAGTTTGAGGTTGAGAGCGATGAAAGAAGAACTTTACTTTCAATTCAAGCTGCAAGATGTATGGGTCTTATGTGATTTACCAGAAGGCAAGCGAGTAATTGGCACAAAATGGGTGTTTAGAAACAAGAGGGATGAAAGAGGTACAATTATCAAGAACAAAGCACGACTGGTTGCACAAGGGTACAGACAAGAGGAAGGTGTGGATTATGATGAAAGTGTTTGCCACAAGTTGCATAATTGAAGGCGATCCGGCTCTTTTGGCTTTGCCATCCTTCATGAGGGCTTTTACGGTCGTAACCAGATGGATGTCAAAAGTGCATTTTATATGGCATATCACAGAAGAGGTGTAAGTTAAAACAACCACCATGTGTTTGAAGATCGCTCAATCCAAACAAGGTCTACAGAGTTGTCAAGGCGCTTTATGTGTCTTCATCAAGCCCCACGAGCATAGGTATGAAAAGACTTTCCCTTTTCTTTTGAAACAATGGCTATATGGAGAGGTGCTAATTGATAAAACTTTTTATTAAGAGGGATGTAAGAGATAATCATGTTGGTAACAGGTATAATTAGATGATGATCAATCATTTGAACTACCAAGTTCTTCTAGTGGTGAATGATTTTGAAGCAACTTATAAGCAAAAAAGTTCAGAGATGAGTTCCATGGGTGAACTCACATTCTTTTGGGCTCAAGTCAAGCAATCCAATGTGGTATCTTTTTCTTAAGTCAAGACAAATATGTGAAAGAGATATTCTCAACAAGTTGACTTAGCGAACCATTAAGCCAGCATCTACTCGCAATTGAAGCTCAAATAAATCTCTTGGAAGAAGACGAAGATGGGAAGATGTTAGATGTACATACTTATAGGTCAATGATTGGTGTGTGCCTCATGTAACTTATACAGCTCCAAGACCAGACATAAATGTTTGCTGTTTGTCTGTTGTGCACGATATCTCAAGTACACTCCAAAGTGTTCTCACCTACAAGCTTTCCACAAAAGGATATTTAGGTACCATCAAACATCAACCAAAATTGTGGTTTATGGTATCCTAAGGACTCTCTTTTCAATTTGGAACTTTTCGGACAGTGACAATGCCGGGATACCAATGATAGAAGACAACTCAGGAGATGACAGTATCTTGGAAGGAAGACTATCTATTCCTATGGCAATTGCAAGTAAACAAACAATTTGGCTATATCTTCTACTGGAGGCGAATAGTTGCAGCGGCAAGTTATTGTGCTCAGTACTGTGGATGCAAAATCAATGCATGATAATTGGATTTAATTTCCTGACACTGCGAAATCCAATTGACATGATGAGCACCAAGCATTGTGAGGAATCCTGGTTTCCACTCAAAAGACCAAGCATATTCAATTAGACATCACTTCATTCGAGATTTGCTATGAGCAAAGGCTCAGTAAATGTGGAGTCAAGGTTTCATACTGATGACAATGGGTAGCCGATTACCACCAAAGGCTTTGACTTGGCAAGATTTAAATTTTCGGTAGTCACTATTGGGATGATAAACCCATAGCT
The DNA here is from genome assembly GCA_026074375.1 of Tanacetum coccineum. Lineage (NCBI taxonomy): Eukaryota > Viridiplantae > Streptophyta > Magnoliopsida > Asterales > Asteraceae > Tanacetum > Tanacetum coccineum. The sequence continues at coordinate 16,220 of BQNB010035226.1, read as the reverse complement.
ACACCATTTGAGGGGAGGATTACATGTAAAGTACTGGTGTTTGTGTAAAGTGGCGTTCTCATAGTTAGTAAAGGATCTTTGAAAGCTCTATTGCATTGAAAACAAAAACATTTAAGGGAGGTTATGATTGATTGATGAGAGTATGATGCTTTAAAGGAGATATTTTTGCAAGATTACAGGGTTGTCGAGGCACAAATTTGAGTTGTAGCAGTCTTTTTACGTTGAAAGTACTGCTCGCTATTAAAAGTACTGGCTTGTGTTAGAAAGTACTGCTTAGCAACTTAAGTACTGAACTAACGTTCCGGACAACGGTCAAACAAAGCGTTATTATCGCCTAAAACACGTATTTACAAACGGTAACTTTCTTTAGTTACCGTCGCAACCTATAAATTCTCAACAGAATTGCCATTTTTCTCTCACTCTATCCCTTTCATTCATATATTTTTCAATTACAACCTCCCGCACATCAATTCTGTCAAATGGGCAAATATTCGCACTTGTAACAAACCACAACATGATGTCTTGTGGGAAAGACGGCGCAGATGCTATTTTTATCAAATCATCGATTTATCTCACTAGATGCTCCATAATACTCTTTGTTGGTTGATCCGGATCTCATCGGTCCATGGCTTCAACAATTTTAGACTACGGCTTCTCTCAGGGTGATCAATGATGTACCTCATATTCGCGCCATGGTTGCTGGCAAAAAGATCTTGATCTCTGAAGAAACAATTCGAAGCTGACCTACTCTTTTGATGAGCAAACGGGTTATTGCTTTCCTAATCAAGTATTTGGAACAACGCTCAGATATGAATGGCTATGAGGGTAACTCCAGCACAACGTCCACTTATCTCTAAACCTTTATTTAGCCCACAGTGAAGTACTTGATCCATGTATTACTTCTCTGCCTTAGTCCTAAGATAGCCTCCAGTGGGGAGCAATTGTACCAACATCAGCCTCTGGCCCTATAGATTAGCAACGAATCAGAAGTTCAACTTTTCTTTGATGATACTGAATGGAATGCTAGGACATATTTCCAATGGTACACCTTTTCTTATGTATCCTAGGTTCGTTCAGCTGTTTTTGAACAAGCAGTTAGAGGGAGTAGACAGACCTCAGGATTTTATGCCTTCAGTTACTTTGCCCTCTAAGATATTCACTTTTATGAGGAAACATAGTCCTAAGTTCTCGTGTAGGATTACACCCTTGACTCCATCCATGTTAGAGGTAGTAACAAGTCACTTGGCACGGAGGAAGAACATAGGAGTTTTTGGGGGGGGGGTGCATTAACTAGTCCTCATTCTAAGCTGCTGAGTTCTGTCAATGTATCTCAAGAACCCTTCTCAAAGTGCTGCTCAAGCTAGTATTTCCCAAGGTACTGCTGACGTTCACGGTACTGATAACTCACAAGGGACTGCTTCTCTACAAGGTACTGCTGCATCTTTAGGTACTGCTCGTTTACAAGGTACTGCTGCTATACTACAGCCCTAATGAATATACTCCCACATATGCGTCTCAAAACTTGGAGGAGATTAGTAGGACCTTTTAGATATATATGCTTTGAACAGGTGAAGTTAGGAGCTCAAGAAGCAAACCCTAACTCAGCTAAACAGATGCTTCAGCTCAAGCCAAGCTCAAGAAACTGTCCAAATTCGTAACAGCAGTGGTCAAGCATCATGCTTTTTGGGTAGAAAGTCAGAACCTTAAGAAGCAAAAGAGACGAAGAAAGAAGCAAAGGAAGAAAGTGTCTTCAGTCAAATTGGGGAGGAATAAGGTAGAAGGTACTATTGTCTGAAGAAACACTCTGTTCAAGAAGAAGATGCAGCAGATGCCTTCGTTGAAGAGTATTGTTATAAAGATTCTGCTGTTGCTCCTGACATTGAATAGAAAAAGCAATGAAACATAAGTATTAGAAAAGAAAAAGGTGATGAGACTGATGAAATCAATATGAGAGATAGAACATCTAATGTAAAGAGGGAGATACAGAAGAAACTGGAGTTTGGAGACAACTCAAAGTACTGCATACAAGTACATTACTCCAAGACTCTAAATTTGAGATGAAGCAGGTCTTCAAGCCCACTCCGTCCAATTCAAGTTATGGAGCTGAAGAACAACTTAAATTGCTGAAAGTACTGTTGCTATTTCTAGACCAATGAGGTTTGAGCATTCCTGTTTCCATACAACTCTACCTCAACAATCAAGCAAGGAACAGATCCAATGATAACGGGGGGTGGGGGGGGGCCGGGCAAAGGGATACTTGTTGAAGAACCTAAAAAGAAGAAATTGACTCTTCAACAAATCAGAGCCTTGGAAACTACAAATGATGAGGAGGTTGCAAGAAAGATTCAAGCTGAATGGGATGCAGAAGAAGAAAGAAAAAGGTTTGAAGAATTAAAGAAAGCAAAGCCAAAGACTACGTTGAGGGTAAAACCTACTTCTCTTGCTCAAGAAAGGAATAAGATGATGAATTTCTTAAAAGGTCAAGGATACAAGAATCTGCAAAAACTTAAGTATCCACAGATGAAAGAGTTGTATGACAAAGTTCGAGAATCAATTAAAGACTCCTACAAAGATTTTATTCCAATGGGCTCCGAGAAAGAAAGGCTGTGGTTGCAAGAAAGAAATGCAAAGAGACTTTCAAGGAAAAGAAAAGCTACAATTTCTAAAGAACAGCCATTCAAGAAGCTCAAGTTGAGGACGGAGACAGTTGATGAGATTAGGAATTATCTTAGGGTTGTAGATTTTGAAAAGTGTGCACAAGAAAGAGAGTCTCTAGAAGGAATTTCCATGATTACAGAGCTTCAGGTTATTGATTCACCGGATGGAGAGTATCTCATCATTCACAGGGCGAATAATCAATTCAGGGCTTTTGATACTTTATGGGAGATACTGCATATTTTAGATAGACAGGATTTGTATCACCTATATCGAGTTGTTCAAGATTATTATGAGCACATTCCTCCAACTGGTTTAGGCTTGATACTTCTAGGTGACCTTACAACTATCTGGGAGACTCCTGAAACTAGTGGTGATGACTTCTGGAAGAACCAAGAAGATTGGGAAATCGTAAGGTGGAGACTTAATGAATCTTCAGGAGTGCATACACGAGAAGTTGAGGATGGTATTTTATTGTTTTTTTTATTTTTATAACTATGATTTCACATGCTCGTTGAAAAGAAGGTATCCTCTATCTAGAGAGTTGATGATTTAGGAATGATGGAACATGGGATGGAAGAGTTTAAGACTAGAAAGAAGAACAGCCATTACCATGATACATCTGTTCATTTGGATGGACAACGAAGATGTGGAAATTCTAAACAACTGGTATGATATCAAAATTTTCTTTTAATATATCTTATTTTGATAAAAAGATTAACTTGAACAAGCAGCTACTTATGTTCAAAGTACTGCTAGTATAAAACAAACAGTTAACCTTGATGATAGTTACTGCAGTTAAAAAGTTGTTTTTGAAATATGGTGACTATTTAGATGTGCAAAAAGATTTCTACGCATACAAAGAAAAAAAAAAAGAAGAAAAATGAAATCAAATAAAAAACAAAAATAAAAAAAAAAAAAAATAATTAAGAAAAAAAAAACTAGGAGGCAACAGATATTTGAATTCCAAACTGTTTTTAAGCTGGATAGAGTGTTGGTTAACACCACACAGCAAATTGTAATCAATTCACATGTCTTACAAACATAAGAAGTTGCTAGTCCAAATCAAACAGTTTTGGGTAAAGACATCTCAAATCGTTGATGGCTTTTACAATTTACCAAAAATTATATGGTGATCAATACACCATAGTATTCCACTGAAATATGGCTACTCCAAAGCAAAACGGCTTTTTGGGAAGAGAACTCAAATTCGTTGATATCTTTAATAGTTGCTTTAAAACTATATGGAACTCCAACTCACCAATGGTTTATTACTGAGAGTTGGCAAGTGCCGAGCAAACGCTACAAGTAAAGACTATATCAAATCCGTTTTATGGCTGTAATGAACTACCAAAAGTCATATAAGTACTCAACACACTATGATTCATGTTTTGAGTGTTGAAGTGATTTTCAGTTCATCATGGATTATTACCTTTTCTAGGTACCAAAGAACTGACTAGCCCAAGAGTGAATGGCTACTTGGTAAAGGCTCATAAAATCCATTCATGTTGCTGAAAAGACATGTTGCTGAGAAGGACAATCTGTTTGATGCAAAGACAAAGAATGTTTAAAGAAGTGTTTATCAAGAGATTGCATTCAAACAGATTGTGTACAAGATACTGCTCAAAGGATGAAGCTTAAAAGATTAAAAAAGTTAGAACTGCTGAACAATAAGATCAACTATCAAGAAACATGAAGTCCAAGCAAGTGGAATTCAAGTTAGGGGAGGATTGTTAGGACTTACGAGAGTAAAGGTCAAAGTACTGCTAAATGAAAGATCAAAATACTGTCTGTGTAGAAGTGAAAAGTCAAAGTACTGTCGTTATTATAAGGAAACTATAAATATAAACGTTGTTTTAGCATTTATCTGTGAACAGTTATAGTGATAAGCATCATTAATAGTATATATTGTTATTCAGGGACTGTATACCTTATAGTGGTAACCTTATGTTTATAAAGACCCGGAAGGCTTTAGATAACATAACAAAAATACGACGAATCATTAGTAATGTATTGCTATGGATCTGCAACTTAGGCAAGATTCAAAGTTTAATAATATAAAACGTTTAAGAAACTATTGTGTGTTCTTCTTGATATTGTTAATAAGTTTCCGCATATTAACCATATTATACTCAGTGTTACATTGCTACTGAAATTGAATTATTCAAGAGGAGGTAACATCCTTTTACAGGTTAAAGGGTTTATTATACTAAGGTACAATGATCCTACATATAATCTTGTATTTGTGTGTAGTAGCATAGATCTAGGTGATCTTTGTAAGATAGTTAAGATCGTTGTGATCTTACCAAGTATGTTAGGTAGTTGTGAAATAAGTAGAATGTGGTTGAAGTGAAGCGTTGAAGTTGTGAAGAAGTTTCGTGGAAGTTCTAAAGAAGCGTTGAGAAGTTGTGAAAGAAGTCAGTGAAGTTTTAAGTCGTGTACAAGTCGTGAAGTTGTGTTATAGATTGGTTCTAGCTAATATTAGAAACCTCGATACATTTGCTTAGTGTCGTAAATTGATATAAGCAACGTTGTGTACGTTTTCTCTACCATAAGGGAGTTTGTTGACATAGTGAAGAAAACTCTCGAGTTTGGTGCTCGGAATGAGTAAGGCGAATAGGTGCTTCGTTTACCGAACCACTATAAATCCTCGCGAGTGTGGTTTGATTGTTCTTACTCTTATCTCTTGTCTTACTATATCATTTCATAAATTTAACATTGTTCATAATTGTGCAAGCATTTGATTTCAGTAAAAGGTCGAATCAAAGTTCTTACAAACATACATAAATACTTTAAATTTAAAAAGCGGTAACTATTCCAACCCCCCTATAGTTTCCACGTTGTTTAATGGCCATCGACTCAAACAATAACATGAAGAAGAAGATTATAATGACCGCACAAGGGAAGCAATTACCTCCCTTCTTTCCCAAAGAATAACTGTACCGGTTTCGAGTCCAGCTCACGACTCTCCATTAAAAAATTAAAGCCCTCGACACCTCCCCCTGCTACCCGCCACACCGCGCATCGGGAGGCAACCGCGAAGCTTCACTTAAGTGTAGAGGAGTCCCCTCCTCTATACTTCCATACATATCCTTTATTTATGTTTCAAAAAAAACAATAAAAATAATTTTCTTTTTTGTTGTGATTTGATTTACATTTATGCAGGTAAATAGCTTAAGGATTTTGAAAAATTTTATGAGAGTCTCTTCTCAAGGAAGTCTCTCGCAGAACATTTCTCTATGCCCCGAGAAGTACCGGTTTTCCCTTTAATTTTCCCTATTTTAATCTCATTTTACATTTTATCACATTTAGGCAATGTTTCAACCAAAGTGTGGAGGGAGCCAAATAGGAAAAAATTAATCATAATTCCCTACATTTTTGCCCTGCCAAAAATATTGTAAATCGATGCTTTCAAAATTCTCAATATATATAAAATATATATATATATAAAATATAATATATATATATTATATATATATATATAAATATATATATGCTTTTAAAATTAAAAACGCTCTTAGTAAGGCAAATCCAACCGGATTGACATTATAACTAGCACAAAAATCAACCCACCAAAAAATTGCGTGAAGAATTATAACTTCTTAGAATATTTGGTACTCACCTTTTGGTGTACCCAAGATAATAGATCCTTTAGCTGTTTTAGTTTAATGAATGAGCAATCATATGAATCTTAATCCATCGTTATGGATAAGTATATGTGGTTTTTGTCGCCTTTTTATGAAGCAATGTATTGTTGATAAATTATATATAAGTGAGCCCGGTAATTTAGGAAGCTCGTAGAACTTATGCTTGATTCATCATTTACTAACCGAACCTGAGTTAATCATATGTTTATGAATCTCGCAAGTTCCTGTTCTTGCGAGCACTCCCTTTAGTGCTAAGTTGCTGAAATGTCTAAGTAAAGAAGTTAAAAGTTGAAAGATGAAGTCTTGTGCCAAGACTTAGTTATTATTATCCTAAAAAAAGCGTGTGTATATAGAAGTTCAAAGAAATAAAGGCTTAAGTTCTAGCACATGAAGATTAGTATATGCTCCCGCTTCAGTATCAAGTTCCGCCCTTTGGTCAGGTTTATGTGTCAAGTACAAGCCTATGGTAGCTGTCTAAATTATGTCTGTGTAATTAATTTCCCACAAAAATATATATAAAACACGAATCCTGAGTAAAACAGAGTGAATTCCTAAATTAACAACATTTCTCTATGTGAGTGTTTTAAGTATATGTCAATGCCTGAAAAGTTATCTAAACCTGTAAACACTTGTAAAATACAATTTTTCTCCACATCACGATAAATGATTTTATTTTCTCGCTTTGATTGCTTGAGGGCAAGCAACAGCTAAGTGTGGAGGGATTTGATAATGCCCAAATTATACATGTTTTTGATGGCGTTATTTGTATATATTTGATCATTTCTCATGAACTTTTGATATTTAATAGCATGAATTACTTGCAGGTTTACTTGAATACATCTCTAGCTCAAACACAACAAATCAAGTATTTATGTGCTAAAGAAAACAATATACAGAGAAAAGATAAATATCAAGCTCAAAAGTGCCAAAGTACGCCGCACTTATCCTTTGTAAATGTGCGCCGCACTTAACATATGTGCGTCGTACTTATCTTCAAGTCAAAGACAGTCAACATTGAATTAACTCAACAAGTACGCCGCACAATCTTTTATGTGCGCCACACTTCCCACCTGATATGAAGCATTTATGAAGAATTTAATGCTAATGCATTTACACCCTAAGTACGCCGCACATATCCTCTTGTGCGCCGCACTTTCTCAATGAACATTTAATACTCATGCATTTAATCACCAAGTGCACCGCACAAACTTTTGTGTGCGCCGCACTTTTCACCCAAAATCAGCCTATAAATAGAGGATGAATTTTCACTCTCAAATCATTCCTCTCATTCCAAAAATCATATCCATCACACACATACTCCCATCCTCTTATCCATCATCCATATAAAAACCAAAAACACTACTCCCTTTGAAGAATAAAGATCTAACGATCAAGAACGAAGACGGTTATCAACTTAGTTATTGGAATAATGGAAGTCTATGTTAAATCTACTTTTGTTATGAACACCTTAGCCATGAGAGGCTAAATCTCTCATGACTACTCGGTGATGTTATGATAATGAATAAGCATTTGGTATGATCGTGATCCTTTTAATCTCAAGCTTATGTTGAAATCCTAGTATATCTTATCTTGTCCATCTTTGCTTATCAACTTAAATTACATAGTCATATTGGTATAGGTCGAGAGACCCGGTATGATCTATGTGGTTTTAAAGATTTGTCTATGATCTTTATCGTTTGTGCCGAGAAATCCACTTTCGTAAATTGATAAACAAATAAGTTTTGATATACTAGTAACTGGATTATTTGAGTGACACATTTGGTCTAGTTAACTAAATATAAGTCTTGAGTTAATTAAGTTAGTTTGTGAAAATATTTTCTGACGAGAAATCCTTTTTATAAATTTTTATAAACTAAGGTTTCATCTTTGTGGTCTAATCATTTCCAATGCTTATAAGTTATTTTCAACTATCCGAGTAGTCATCTTTATTATCATTGGTAAAAAAAAGTACACTTTTCAATTTGTAAAAACTTTATTTTCTTTCTGATTATTCTTAAACAAAAACACTACTATAATCCCTGTGGATCGGGAGCCTACCTAGACGTCGCTCCTACCTAATAAAGATTCTAACTACATATGTGGGTTTATTACTTGTTACCCGTGTGCGTTTCCCATAAACAAAATATCTGGTTATTTCCAGTCATTATAAATTTAAAGCTTTTGAAACACATCAAAGATCCTCCCATGTGGAGATGGATCCTGCTAGAAGCGTTCAAGCCTAGTTGCTACCTTTGGATCGCTGTAGGGAAAATTAAAATACATATACGATATTCAATACGACTCGTTCTTTTTCCCTATTTTCACCAACCGTCAAGGTTCTCTAGTACAGTATGCGCCATAAGTTTAACGAAAAACAATCCTTGAGGTGTAGGTTTGATACCTTAGACCAAAAGCCGTAGAATGAGCATGGCACCCATACTTTCTATGCGCGCACCAAATTTCACGGAATACATCTCGGCTCGAGCGATCGGAACAATCAAACACAGATGTAAACCAGCGTTTTCCCTACGGAAGCTCGATGTATTCCTATAGCCCTAAGGCTTGGTTTGGAGTCATAATTCTATAGTTACCGAATGCTAGGCTACTATCGTCTTCCATTGTTGGTTGTGCGAGAAAGTTTACAAAATAAATTAACAAGAGAGAAAAGATAACTACAAGAAAGCTAATGTGCAAAATAAAGTCGTACTTAAAGGATTTCAAGCAAGTAGAACTAAGCCTAAACTAAGATCTAAACCTAACTATTTCCCCAGGCGGTGGTGGGCTAAAAACTTGATGAGAGGTTGTCATAGACTTCTACTCGAGAAGTTTTACAACTCATTTAGCATGGTACCTAAACGTTGTTGTGTAGTATAGTCAAGACTCGGGGTTGTTTATCGTTCACTCGAGGAATAGGTCAGGAAGGCTTGATCACGGTCTAAAAGAATTCTAAGGGTTGTGGAAAGATTCTTTTTGTATTTTTAAGTTTATAGGAAAGCAAGTAAATTATATATTTGAGAGATGGTTGGTTTTAGCTGTTAAACTAAATATATTCTACGCTAATGGTGAAAATAATAAGATAAAAGACTGTTTATTTAATCATGTATTACTCCCTAGATTACTTCTTCTAGTGTTGTTGCCTTGTCACACTTGTTATGATATGTGTAACTATTTCCTAAAGCATGAATGAATTACACGAACCCGCCATCTACTTAGTATGCCGCTAGAGCAACACATATGCAAGGTAGTATGAATACTATTACACGGCCCCTAGGAGTACACTAAGTGCATGTGAAATATATTAAAAGTGGATCAACCATATTAGGGGGCAAGGTAGTATGAATATTGTTACCCGATGGTATCCTTTCTACACAATCATGTTTCTGAAGACATATCAATAGCGATGCAGACAAAAGCTGGTTTTCTAAGACCTAACGTGCACATCCATCACAAGAAGCAACACCACTAAGATCTACATTCTAGGTTTCATACAATCATAAATAAACACAATAGGAGGTTTAGCCAAGCATGTTAAAGATAAAGCAAGAACAATAAATCAAACAACACATAGACATATTGAATGATTAAGTAAACCTTACTTGATTAAAACATGAATTGGAAGAAGTACAATAGGGTTTTTAAGCCCTAAAATTGTCTCCTACAACTGCTAAACGAACTAGGGTTTGCACCCTCTTTTTATTCTCAAGTTACATACACAAAACCCTAAATTCAAGTTTGTATATATATATAGGAAAAATGACGCTACGACGTCGCGTTTTAGTCGTGACGCCGTCATAAGTAGAATCTTCTAGATCTGCGTTTGAGTCGGTGCGGGCTGACGCCGTTATGAAATGTTGTGACGTCGTCACTTGATGAGTTGTGACGGTGTTGTGTATAGCTTGTGACGCCGTCCTCCCCAGTGCTCTGTGAGCACAACATTCCTAGAGTCTTGGTGTTGGTTCGTAATCTCGTCTATTTCTTCTCTAAATGAGCCTAAGTCACGTGTAATTCATCCAAATGTCTTCCAAATGAGAATACCTGAAAAGGAATGATTAAGTACCTATTTTGGGCATAAACACATGATTTTGAGGGTTAAACGACCCCGAAAAGTGTATAAAATGACACCTCATCAATGCAAATTTTGTCTTACAAGGGAAATCATATTCGACAATGAAAAGCAGTTCAGAGACAATCCATTCAAAGACTGGTGTGAAAAACTAAACATCAAACAAAGATTTGCATCCGTCAAGCATCCACAGACCAACGGACAGGTCAAAAGAGCGAATCGCAGCCTAGGAAAAGGCATTAAAGCAAGAGTAGGTGAAGAAAACAAGAATTAGGTTGAAGATGTACCACACGTGCTATGGGCGCACAGCAACCCAATCAAGACAAGCAACGGGTACACCCCATTCTCCCTTACTTATGGCACTAAAGCCGTAATACCAATCAAGATAGGAATGCTCTCACTAAGGTGTCCGAAAATAGACCAAGCCATGAATGATGAAGCTTTGCTGCTAAACCTATATATCCTTGAAGAGGAGTGAGAAAAATCCGCGATCCAAGTAGCAAAAAGCAAAGCAAAGATGGAAAAGTACTATAATGCCAAGGTCCATAACACAACCTTCAAAACCAGGCGGACTTTCAATAAACCCCGCAGGGATTCGAAGCCAGCCATGCCAAAGAAACGGTGGAAACCTGTCCGAAAGGGCATACAAGATCAGGAACAGCACGAATACATAGTTCCGCGACAATGAATATTAAAGACTCTAAAGAAATTTACCTTTAGTTCCGCAATATGTAAGCCATTCCTATCATTGTGAGCCGTGATATAACCGTATTCGCGGCGGGGAAATGTTTCTATTCGAATTCATATTATGTATTGCCTTGAATATTATTATTAAACAACCATGTGAAGACTAGCTAGCTTCACAAAATTTCCAAAATTTTGTATATGTTATAATTTACATCTTTTATGCATTTGGTAAGATGCGCACATGCACATAAACTTCACTACATATACGTAACGGGAATGAGCATGGCCCCATAATTGACTATATTGTTCTAACACAATACAAGGGTGAGTAACCTACCAATTAACTCAAGTATACGTCAGGCAGTTACAAGCCCAGTAGAAATAACAATAAGCCCAAAGGGATACAATAAGACTATTACGGAAATATAAAGATAGTAGATAATCATTAATGATAGCTTGGTTACATTAGGCATGGCCACATACGGTCGCGTGTTAAAAAAACTAAAAAACTAAGCAAAATGTTCCAAGTACAAAAAGCTGGAATACCCAACGTACCAATAGAATCTGTCAACAAAAGAACTACAAACGGCCACAGTGGGCGTGTGGGGTGGGCCACATCACAAACAACATTAACAGAACGGTAGTTAAAAAAAAAAAAAAAACTCACAAGGTAATCCGTATATAAGCAAACCCTAGTTTTCTAAATCTGGGATCCAACCATCTACAGACCAAAGAACAAACGGGTATGAGCAACCTAAGATTTCATGCGGCATCCAGTATGGTAGGTGTCAAATAAATGCATTATGCGTGAGAAGCAATCAACCATATACCTCCAGTATGAACTCAAGGTAGAAACTATGATAATCTACAGACACCTACAGATGAATCTTTGAACAGCACAGCAACACCCAAAGAACCCCAACCATCTAGTGGACAACAGAGACAGAACTAATCCCCTATTCTTAGCACGCCTGTGGATAGCATGGATAGCGTCCGACAACAACATCTTATTGCTAATATAACTAGATCCTCTTGAACCACTAGACTTGGAATACACAGGAATAGTAACTTGGTCAAGAGACGGCTGCAGCTTATGAAGCTTAGGAGTAGAATCCGCATCACCCTCCAAAGTCAAAGCGAACATGATAAAAGCGAGTGGGAAATCCTTTAAAGCCTCTAACTCCTTCAGCAAAGAAAAGAAACATTCTCAAAATCGCTAACAGCAGCCACGTACTTATTCTCCACATAACTAGATCCCTAACCATAAAACTCCGCGTGAATACAACAAAAAATAGTAAACTTGGTCTCAAGAAACGTGCTTGCAGACTTACAACTTAGGAGTAGAATCTGCCATCGACCCTCCAAAGTTAAAGCGGACATGGAAAGAGCGAGAGAAGAATCCTTCAAAAAGAGCCCTCCTCTAACTCCTTCCACAAAGAAAAAAGAAACATTCTTAAAATCGGTAACAGCTGCCACGTACTTATTCTCCACATCAGTATCATAAGCCTCAACTTGAGCCAGAGACCTGCCTGCTTTCCCATGCTTAATTTTGGCCTCTAAACCTTGATGAATCCACCTTATATTAATACATGAGGATATTGTCATACCCCACGCCGGTAACGACATTCAGAAGATTAGCATACTTCATTCATCACGGAGAACACAAATGTCCGTGACAGGAACCCATCTCCGCCGACTATCATATCCAGCATATGAGGGTAAAGGTCCATGTCCCATGTCACTTCTGTGACATCAGCATTACGGGCCATCCCACTTGTGGATGCAATCTCAAAACGTCTGAGCCGCTGTCAGTCCTAAAGAGGACGAGAAATTCCTCCTCCTTATTTAGCTTCACCAGCAATTTCACCCCTCAAACTCTAATAGTCAACCCTTAGCTTGGACACCTAATTGCTCAATTCTTCACGAACGACAGCCAAACCCGACACCCCTTCTGTGTTATAACCCAACCCAAACACCCAGAACGACCTCTAAGTGTCGTTTGAAAAGTAATCTCGTTGATTTAATCAAAATCTGAATTTGATATAACAAATGTCCCATAATTGCATCACAATGAAAAGTGTAGGATCCCTAGATCATTCCATGTATGAAGCACAAAAATCAATGGCACAAAGATTTAAACAATGAAGAACTTTTGATTAAAAGAAACAAAGAGGCTACAAACCCTTAAGATGAAAAATAAATAATGGAGTAGCTAACCTAATTTTGACTAAACTAGGTCTATTTATACTAAAAGGATTTGCCTTTTAGGGCTTTCTCTTTGGGCTTTTTACATCTTGGCCCTTATACATAATAAACATTAAATAACATAGTCTTTCGAGCTAGACATTTGTCTTGTATCTTCGAGTGACCGAAGCTTCTTTGTTCGGGTCCATTTATGTGATCCTAACAATCTCCCCCTAGATGAGGTCATGAGAAGTTCACTCGACCTTGTCTCTTTAGCTCGATGTTGATGGGGTACTTCACTTGTTGTGCTTTGGTAATTCAATCTTTAACACCTTGATCATGATCTTCAGAATTTGATGTGATGACTTGATCTTGATCTTTGACTTGTTTAAGCTTTACTTCTTTGAATTACTTTGTGATCTCCTTTCACTTAGACTTTGCCATACGCTGATCTTTAGTCTCACATGCTCATATCTGTTGGAATCTTTGAAAGCTTTGATGATGTATCTTCTTCTAATCTCCATAACGTTTAGCATTTGAAGAAGACTTTGATTTTCAGAGATTGTGCGGAAGCTTTGTATGTAAACTTTCTTGATTTCTTCAGATATGTGAGTAAGGATATGAGCATGTGTCTTGCATCGGAAACTTTGAGTCGTCATTAGCCATGATATAACAATTTAGTCACCAACAAAAACATTTTGTTATGTAAAATCCACTTAATGTGTTCTAGAAAAACATTTTTGAGAACACACAAGGTTTTATATTTGAAGGGACCGAGTATAGACGATACTCAATCTGGTCGGTTACATTAACCTCTGATTCCGTGAGGTTATTGATTACAGTAATGATTTACTGCACTTGTGATCAGATAGATTCAGTAATAGAACCTTCTTGACAGGTTTTTTCCGGCACGTGACAAGCTAGTTCCTTAATACCTATGTATCAGATTCCCTAGATGTTGCGTTCTCTGACCAGATGTCCGAAGAGAACACACTATAAGTATTTTTTACTATATAGAATGGTAAAAGAGTGAGTCAGTACAGTTACTATCTGCTGATATACCGTAAAATTCCTTTTTCAGCGTTTTTCTTCTTAATTCAATTAAGTACGTAGATGGCCTGTGGCGAAAATGATTTGAAAAACAATTCGTAGTGTTATAAAATTTGTTGGGGCACAACGAAAAGTTTAATCAGAATGCTTATGATGATGATTTATGAAATTATTTCCGGAAAGATATGAAGTGCCTTGGGAAATCCATACTTGTACAAGTACTTTTATGGAATTCCCACTTCACTAGTGGCGCATGTCGCAAGACAAGGCATGGATTCATACGAATACCCTGGTGTGCAAAATCTCTTTTCCTCAGCATTCATAAGATCACTTCCACGAACAGAAACAAAGGATTCTTTGTTCAATTTATCAAGATACTTGTGTATAACACAAACTTTTGGTACCTTGACATTTTTGATCATATTAACACTTATGCTCCCCCTACACATGTGCGTCGATAATCGAAAGATGTTTAGCACATGCATGGATAGGAATTTAGCAATTTAGAATCAATTGAGTCATTTAATTATCCGATTTACATGTTTAAGTCACATTCTCTCCCCCGATCAAAAGTATGAAACTTGTGAATGGTTTTGATCTAGAATGGACTTAAAATGTGTATCAATTCCCCCTCACGTATGACGGCGGAGGTGAAATTAGCACAAATATCAAGTGAGCTTTTGAAACAAGACTTTAGATACCTAGTCAGGAATGTACAGCAATCTTGTCTTGAAGTTGTAAGCGGTTGGTAGTGTCTATCTTGCTCAATAGATTCAGCAAACAGTACGTCCTTTTGACATGACAACTGTTAGAAATACTGATTCTCCCCCTCAAACAATGACCCGTGTCAATGTTTGATTTGGTTAACCCGAACATGTTTGATAAAACAAGTTGTTTATGAGAAAAATGGTTCGGGGCTTAGACAACTTCTTGTCTGTGGAAGAAATAATGCACTGAGACGTACATTAAATCTCTGGGCTAAGACCGGGTTACAGTCTGAAATAACTGCAAGCCATACTACTCTAAACTAAATTTTTTTTTTTTTTTTTTTTTTTTTTTTTAAATATACACAATAATACAATGTGAAACACTTGGTTACCCGGAGACAGACTCATCCTGTAGTTCCTTCAGAGTTTCTGGTGACATTTGTTTAACTCCAAGCAGTGGGAGTAGAGTTGCGAAGCGCTCTCTCGGTAAGGCCTTCGTAAAAATGTCAGCCAGTTGGTATTTAGTCTCCACGAAATACAACTCAACAACTTTCCTTTCAACCTGCTCTTTGATAAAGTGATGACGGATATCAATGTGCTTGGAGCGCGAGTGTTGAACACTATTACAGCATAGAGCAATAGCACTTTGATTGTCACAGTACATCGGAATTTTGTTGAATGCAAATCCATAGTCTCGTAGTTGAGAGCGCATCCAGAGGATTTGAGCACAGCATCCTGATAGGGCGATGTATTCAGCTTCTGTAGTGGAGATGGCGGTACTTTTCTGCTTTTTGGATGACCAGCTAACAAGTCGATGTCTAAGAAATTGAGCTGAACCAGAAGTACTTCTCCGTGTGTCATGACATCCTGCATAGTCAGCATCTGCAAAATTTTAGTTCAAAGCCGGAGTCCTTCGGATACCACAGACCCATGTTAATGGTTCCTTTTAGGTCTCGAAAGATCCGCTTTATAGCAGTAAGGTGCATTTCAGTAGGCTTAGCCTGGTATCGTGCACACATACAAACAGCAAATACTATGTCAGGTCTTGATGCACTAAGATACATAAGGGAGCCAACCATACCACGAAATCGGGTAGGATCAATTAGCTTGCCTCCCTTATCTTCATCAAGGTTGGGGCGCTCCGCCATAAAGATTAAACATTAAGAACTTTTTATTGAAAGAAACAAAGAGAGGCTACAAACCCTTAATATGAAAAATGAAATGGAG
>BQNB010035225.1:0-47591 GCA_026074375.1 Tanacetum coccineum | reverse complement strand
ATTTATTTCCAGACAAAGACATTATCCATTTCATGTGTCATTATCAATTTATCGTCATGAGCTTAGAACTAGGCTCTCATGTCTAAGATCGCTTGGAGATTGGCTTGTTTGTGCATATACTATAACCTATCATTCGTTGACAAAACCTTATTGTTGTGAAAAAGAAAAGTTTCTTTTTATTTTGTTTGTCCTGTCTAAATGGGGTAATCATTGTTGCGAAAACAATTATTTTGGTTGTTAGCTAAGGTGGTGTTTGATAAAGACTTAATTGACTTAATATGAAAAAATGAGCTTGTCTGCATTAAGTCATCTTTTAATTAGACATGACTTAATAAAAAAAATTAACAAACAAGCCCTAAGTACTAATGACTAAGGTGCTGTTTGAAAACGACTTAATTGATTTAATATGAAAAAAACTGAATTCATTAAGTCATATGAAAACTGTTTGCTTATAACTTAATAAAGATATATGACTGAAATTATTAAGTAATAAAATTGAGGGTATGTGCATTAAGTCATCTCTTATTTAAAGATGACTTAACAAAATTTTTTAACAAACAAACCATAAGACATTACGGGGCGGTTGGTTGTAAAGCTATCTCCTTTGATGGGTTTATAATATGTTTGATTTTGTGGGTTTGATAGTCATTTTCAATAGCAAAACCCATCAATCAAACAATTATATTGGGACCAAAAGTCATATCTTCATGCTCATACCCTCAAATCTAACACCCCTATATCATAACGATGTCATACTATAATTTAATATCATAACACATAAAGGGGTGTTAAAGATCCAAATTCTTATAATATAAATCACTTCTGTTGAACCATGAATTTTTATTTGTGCATAGACCTATGAACCACTTCTATTGAAACTATTAAAAATATTTGGAGCATAAAACTATGAAATAGTAATGCACAAAATGGACATAAGGATAGATCATTTATATTTTATTAATTCATATAGATAAGCCTTATTTATGCGTCTCGCTTATCCATATGTGCCCAACCCATCTTGTCTTATGCATGTTACGTGACTCATTAGTATGTTTTATATTCAATGTAAAAGGGTGAACGCCATCCTTAACGCCCTTTAACAAACTTCCCCTTCTAAATTGAGAAAGTGTAAGGAAACATGTACACTTTTTATTATAACAAAATCAGATTATAATTAACAAATAATTAACAGAAATAAATAACAGAAAATATAACAGACATAATGGGGTAGAAGCAGAAGACAGACACTATGAATGATAAATAAATAAATCAGTAAAAGGTCATGGAACGAGGCACGTGTTGGACACGCTTCCCTTAAAACAGATTCGCCGTCTGTTTCCCAGGGTACAACGTTCAAAGCTGTTGTACAGCCGGACCTGACATACTTGCCTGAAAAATCACGGAAACTTGAGTGCTTCTGATCGAAAAGATTGCAGGAAAACTTATTAATGGAGTTATTCTCTCTTGTGTGTTTCTCCGGTGTTTTGGAATGGTTGAGATTGTCATCTATTTATACACATCCATATGCATATGGTGCAATCAATGCTGGTTAATCCTCATTAATTTGCCAATCATAATCAGCCAATTAATTGTCAATCAATGACTCATTAATCTTGCAAATCAGCCAATTAAAATAATAGTCAATGACTCATTAATTTGCAAATCATAACATCCAATTTAATTGTCAGTCAATGACACATTAATTTGCAAATAATAACACCCAATTTAATTGTCAGTCAAAGACACATTAATTAGCTGTTATTACTCAATTTAACCAATTTTCTCCATTCCAACTACCCTTCTTTGAGACTCGATATCTCATTCACACTAACTTCATTTTTGGACATATAATGGCTTGTTACAAAGCCTTACACTTAATAATTATATTTACTAATAATTATCTATGTCCAAAATTAGTGAAAACACATTTTTCACTAAAATTTTCCAACAATCCCCCACATGAATGGAGATCGGTCGAAAACACACGAAATTTCGGCAAAATTTCTGCGGTTGAGTCCTGCATAGGATAGGTAGGTGTGACCCTTTGAACCTTCCCTTGTGAGATGCACTTAGCCTCCTAGATCTGAGTAGACGCGATGTCCTTGAACTCAAAGTCTGTTTACGTAGACGACAATACACACTCACACAAGACTCTCCCTGACCTTGTCAAGTCCTCATAGTCGTGTTCGTTATGGTCATGAACACTAGCCTGGTTCTGCAAGAGCTCTTAGGAATTGCGCCCCCCACAAATCCCTTCGAAGCGACCCCACTTCTCTCTCACATAGGTGATTTCATCCTGAATCATTAAAAACATATGTTTTGCGATTTCATCTTGAATCATTATGCTTTGTGATTTCTTCCTGAATCATTAAAGCCATATGTTTAACCTCAACAAGTCACATTTGTTATAGGAATGGACTAGGATGTTACAAATTTTAAGTAACACCCTATATTGACGTGACTTCCCCCACATTTCTATGATTAGGTTGTCCTATTGAACCTAGATCTTGGGATCTCCAGTCAACTAGGTTAGGTTTTCCTTCATAGAAACTCATTCCTTCAAGGGCTTTAGTCCCATTCCTTTAGACGACTTACTAACTAACTCTCTGCTTAAGCCTTTTGTAAACGGATCCGCGATGTTATCCTTTGACGCCACATAGTCAATTGAGATAACTCCAGTTGAGAGTAGTTGTCGTATCGAGTTATGTCGACGACGGATATGTCTGGACTTTCCATTATACATTGTACTTTTAGCTCTTCCCATGGCCGATTTACTGTCACAATGTATACTAATGGCCGTTACCGGTTTAGGCCACCTTGGTATGTCCTCTACGAATTGACGTAGCCATTCCGCCTCTTCTCCGCATTTATCTAGCGCGATAAATTCTGATTCCATCGTGGACTTAGCTATAACAGTTTGCTTGGAAGACTTCCAAGATATAGCGGCCCCTCCTAGTGTAAACACATATCCACTAGTCGATCTAGAATCCTTTATGTCAGATATCCAATTTGCATCACTGTATCCCTCGATAACAGCAGGATGTCTGTCATAATGCAGTCCATAATCACGACTGTATCTCAAATAATGAAGTACCCTCGTTATAGCTTTCCAATGTGCATAACTTGGATTACTCGTATACCTACTTAGCCTACTAACTGCATATGCTAAGTCAGGTCGGGTACCTGTCATCAAGTACATTAACATGCCAATAATCCTTGAATACTCTAATTGGGCAACACCTAAGCCTCTATTTTTAGATAGATGCAAACTGGTGTCAATTGGAGTTCTAGCTTTGCCGGAATCCCTCGCATTATGAGTATTAATAATTTTGTCCATGTAATGTGCTTGACTTAACACAAGTCCATTCTGAGTTCGTATGATCTTTATTCCAAGGATCACATCAGCCAAACCCATATCCTTCATGTCAAACTTTGATTTCAACATGTCTTTAGTGGATCTAATTATCTTGTCGTTACTGCCAACGATAAGCATATCATCGACATACAAACACAAAATTACATATCCATCACTTGTGTCCTTCACGTAAACACACTTGTCGCATTCATTGATTTTGAATCCACTCTCTAACATGGTGTGGTCAAACTTTTGATGCCACTGTTTGGGAGCTTGCTTTAAGCCATACAACGACTTAACAAGTCTACAAACCTTGCCCTCTTGTCCAGGAGCTATGAAACCCTCAGGTTGGTTCATATATATTTCTTCTTCTAAATCTCCATTTAGAAAAGCCGTTTTCACATCCATTTGTGACTTTCCAAAATTCTTAAAGCGCAATACCAATTATCATTCAAATCAAAAAAGGGGGTAGAAATGTCGGTTTCACATCCATTAGGTGAACTTCCAAATTCCTTAATGCGGCAATAGCAAGTACCATTCTAGTCGAGGTTATTCGCGTAATAGGCCATCGTCTTTCATCTTCTTCTTGAAAATCCATTTATAGCCTAGTGCTTTACAACCAGGAGGTAAATCCACGAGCTCCCATGTATGGTTTTGTAAAATAGATTCTATTTCACTTTTGATGGCCTCTCTCCATTGTTGCCCTTCCGAGGAAGTTACCGCTTCTCGGTAAGATGTGGGTTCATTTTCTACCATAAAAGAAACAAAATCGGGTCCAAACAATTTCTCGTTTCTTGCCCTTTTGCTTCTTCTTGGTTCAACTTCTTCTTCCTCGGTTTGATCTTGTCTCTCATCTTGGAGATCATTATCATCTCTTTGTCTCTTATCTTGGACAACTTTGTCATCTAATCTAGATGAGCTTCCAGTTTCCTTTGATAAACAAGGAAATATATTTTCAAAGAAAGAAGCATTCCTAGATTCCATTATTGTATTCTTTTGGATATCAGGATTTTTCGATTCATGTATAATGAAACGATAAGCAGTGTTGTTCTTAGCATATCCAATGAATATACAATCTACAGATTTAGGTCCAATTTTTTGGGCCTTGGGAGTTGGCACAGCCACCTTGGCTAAACAACTCCACACTCGTAAGTATTGATATGTTGGTTTTCTTCCCATCCATAATTCATAAGGAGTCTCTTCCTTTTCTTTACGAGGTATCTTATTTAAAAGATAAGTAGCCATCAGAATGGCTCCTCCCCATATGTCCTGGCTCATACCAGAACTAATCAACATGGCAGTAACCATTTCCTTCAAGGTACGGTTCTTTCTTTTGGCAATACTATTTTGCTGAGGTGAATAGGGAGTAGTGAACACGTTTTCACCTCCTCTATCACTTCGTACAACCATGATTTTCTTACCAAGTTGATTCTCAACTTCGTTTTTGTATAGAACAAACTTGTCTATAGCTTCATCTTTACTTTTCAACAAGTAAACATAGCAATACTTTGTACAATCATCAATAAACGTAATAAAGTACTTATTGCCATCCTTCGTGGGTAGTGATTTCAAATCACATATGTCTGTGTGTACCATATCAAGTGGTTTAGTTGTTCGCTGAACCGATTTGAAGGATGTTCTTATAAGTTTGGCTTCAACATAAGTTTCACATTTATATTTAGAATCAATATGGTAGTTTGGTATGCTATTAAATTTAATCAAACGACGTAGTGAATTAAAATTTACATGTCCAAGACGAGCATGCCACATATTAGAAGACTCAATCAAGTAAGTAGTAGAGTTTATTTTGTTGATTTCATTCTTGACAACCATTACATTGAGCTTAAACATACCATTCATGGCATAACCCTTACCAACATACATTTGATTCTTAGACAAAACAAACTTATCAGACTCAAAAACTAAATGAAAACCAAACTTGTTCAATAGCCAACCGGATACAAGATTCTTATGAATCTCCGGAACATACAAGACATTAGTCAACTTGAGCTCTTTTTCGGATGTCCTCTTTAAAACAACATCTCCTTCGCCCTTGATATCAACAGTTGCATAATTGCCCATATACAACTTCTGTCTATTGTCAACCGCTCTGAAAGAGTGAAACATACTCTTATCAGCACACACATGACTGGTTACCCCAGTATTAATCCACCAACCACCATGATTAGTACCTACCAGGATTACCTCAGAAATCATGGCACACACGTCAGACACCATCGCTATCATGTCCACATAATCATTCACCATATTTTCCTGACGTGGATTCACCCGCTTCGGCATCTTGTAATTAGCAACACGGTGACCAGGCTGGTCACAGTTGTAGCAAATCCCCTGGAACTTCTGTTTCACAATCCCAGCTTTAGGAGCAAGGTACTCAGACTTTCCTTTGCCCTTCAGAATTCTTCTTTTTTGTCCTTTCTTATTCCCTTGAAATTAAACCTTGAAGATGAACCCAGCAGCTCAACCATATTACCTTGGCAGAATCTGGGTGTATAAGAGTCGTTCTGAGCCAGCTTTTGTCCTCTCCAATACGAATACGAACAACCAAGTCTTCAACACTCATCTCCTTTCGCTTATGCCATCAAGAGTTTTTAAATTCCTACCCAGCTTGGAGGTAACTTTTAAATAATAGCTGCAACTTAAAAGTTTTCACTCAAAGTCATTCCCTCAGCATGATATCGTGCAGCAAAACTATGCCAATCTTGAACCTGACTGACCACGGCTCATTTGAATCGAACCATCTTGTAATCCAAAAACCGAGCTACCACGAATTTCTTTGTACCCACATCTTCTTTCTTGTAACTTGCGTTCCAATGACTCCCGTAAATTCCTTTGGCGTCGTGGTCTTGCAGTACACATTTATACAAAGATCTAATCAAACCATTCAGAACATAATTGTGACACAAAAAGTCTAATGTTTCCAAGCTTCCACAGCTTGTCACACAGCCTGTGCATTAGAGGATAGACCTTCGGTAGGAGTTCAACCTGAGGTGCAATTCTTTCAAAGAACCGCGCAAGGCCTAATGGTGAGATAGAAGAACATCTTCCTGTAGCCACCTCTTAAAATCCTGACCATTGAATTTTTTCTGGTTTCTCAGCATGATTACCACTGCGATGGTAACCGGCCACCGGTTGTGTATCACAAACATTGGAGAGTTTGAGTGATAGTCATTTTGAAATATTAACACAATCAGTTAAACAAAACTGTAATCACTCGGATATCCGCTTTGTACCGATCTGCATCAAAGAAACTCAGTCCTTTGGTTTTCAATGAATAAAATAGACCAGTTTATATTAAATCAAAGCTTGGTTTAAATACGCAAACTGATTCGAAAATTATTAACGATCTATAAAACTGCAATTAAATCTGTTATGTAAAACTGATTTCCAACGAAACTCTATCAAGGTTTCGACAGAAATAGTTTATAAGAAAACTTGTTAACAATATTAAATCCAATTAAAAACGTTTTAATTCTGTGTAAACAGAATCTGTTTTAAGACTGTTGGGAAACCTGCATACTTTTAATAGCGTAGATCTAATAATTAACAAGTAAATGAACGTAAAGAAAAACAGATAACATAAGCAGTAAAAGAACGAGGCTCGTGTTGAACACGATTCCCTTAAAACAGATTCGCCGTCTGTTTCCCAGGGTACAACGTCCAAAGCTGTTGTACAGCCGGACCTGACATACTTGCCTGAAATATCACGGAAAACAGAGTGCTTCTGATCGACAAGACTGCTGGAAAACTTGTTAATTTTATGGTGATTTTCTCTCTGTGTGTTTTTTCTTGTTGGATTAGGAAATAGTTGAGATTGCCATCCTATTTAAACTCATTCATATTCATAGTCATATAGTGTAATGGTGCAATCATGTCAATTAATGCCTTATAATATTCATTAATATCTTTATAAACCTTTGAGTCAAATAATAACCGCCAATTAAATTGTCAATTAATGACCCATTAATTTACAGTTATAAACCTTTGAAACAAATAATAACAGCCAATTCAATTGTCAATTAAGGACACATTAATTTGCAGTTACCAAACGAGCTCGTAACTGACATTTAACCATTTTCCCTCCATTCAACTTATCCTCTTTGAGACTCGATATCTCATTCACACTAACTCTGTTTTGGACATATAATGGCTCGACCTGGCCTTACATTTAATAATTATATTTATTAATAATTATCTACGTCCAAAGTTAGTGAAAACACATTTTTCACTAAAATTTTTTTCCAACAATTTTGTGTTAAACATTCTTGGTATTATCAACTTATAAATGTCATATCCTTGTTTAAAAATTTTAAACATCACGCATGTTTATCACTGCTTCTATTACAATGTCTTACTAATGTGTTATGTTTTCTATTATCTCCTGTTGATTTACAAATTTTCTGGTTATTGTTTTGTAATGGATTCCAATACTTATGCTTAGTTTAGATTCAATTAAAATGCACAGTCTTTCAGTAATTTTTTTGATTCGGAGCGTATAAATTTTTGTAGAGTATACATTCCAAAAAAAGAAAGTCAACTCCTTCATCGCCAGAAAACTATGTTAAAAGAAAAGTTGTCATCATAACTCCATTTGATGTATAAATTTCATTAATATTTGTCAAAACGATTCGTGTTCCATGCCAACCTTATAATCAAGTTATGTTTGATAATTATCTATACTCCTTATAAAGGAGATTTACCCAAATGTTGAAACTAGAAATCTAAAAAGTTGAAATCTAGAAAAGTTGAAAATCCTTATTTTAAGAAACATTGGAAAAAATTAAATAATTTATAACCAACGAATTAATAATAGCAAACGAAAACCGATAATTACAATCAGTCGAAACGAAACTGATTGCCTCCTTAATTAATTGATTGACTCATTTCAGAAACATTGGAAAAATTAAAAAATCATTATAACCTACGAAAAAAAATAAGCAAACGACAACAGATATGTACACTCTGTCAAACGAAACCGATTGCCTCATTAATTAATTGATTGACTCATTTTAATGAAACAGGAAAAAATTAAAATCCATTATAACCTACGAATTAATAATATCTATACTTCTATACTTTACTCCTTATAAAGGAGATTTAACTTGAAACTAGAAACTAATACAATTTGAAAATTCTTATATTAAGAAATCATTGAAAAATTAAAATCATAATAACCTATGAATTAATAATAGCAAACGAATAATGATATCTACACTCATTTAAACGTAACTGATTGCCCTCATTAATTAATTTCCACTGATATTGACTCATTTTAAGAAACAATAAAAAATTAAAAATCATTATAACTTTACGATTAATAATAGCAAAACGAAACTTATAGTACACTCAGTCAAACGAACTGATTGTCATTAATTTCATTGATTGACTCATTTTAAGAAACAATGGAAATATTAAAATCACTATAACCTACGAATTAATAATAGCAAACGAAGCTGATATGTACACTCAGTCAAACGAAACTGATTGCCTCATTAATTAATTGATTGGCTCATTGGTGGGCTCATTAATCTCTCATAATTTTCATTGACTAGGGTTTGGTAAATTCCCTATGAATAAGGATCATAAATTGGCATGAATAAAATACACAAAACATAAACAATTTAGAAGCTGCCACCGGGAATGCTGCTGAAAACGAGTCCGTTGTCCAGAATTCCCGCCGCTCCCGTACAACGAGTCGCTATCGGAAAATGAGTTTTGAAAATATAAAAAAAGGGTTTAATTTGACCTGTTTTTCGACCGGAACCGGTTGAACCTTGGGTAGAACCGGGTTTCAAAACATTATGTTTGATCTCCAAACCAGAAAAAGAGTTTGATCAAGGAGGAGTCTACACATCAAATGTCGTGTACCAAGAAGTTTTACACGACAAGTAACGGTGCTGTTAGATTTTTATCTCATAAAGATGTAAAGTTCACTTCAATTTACTGTAAAGTTTTGTTTGATACAGTTAAGAATTTCTTGCATTTTACAAGTGTTTGCAATTTCATTTATGTTAATAATTTCTCGCATTCAAGTACAAAGCCACAACATTATCAATATTGCATATCGTTAATTATCGGCCGCAAGAGATTTTCCGTGCATGTACAAGTATTCGTCTAGTAAAATAATAAAAACAATAACAACAACAATAATAATAGCTAAGCGGAGGTTCTATCTTTACTCTCAACTAAACTTTTTTGAATAATTTAATTTTCTAATAAAGTGATGATTAATAAATAATAATAATAATTTGTACAGCTTCACTAAATAACTCGATTATTAAACGAAATACTGGTATTATATATATTATCAATTGAGAAGAGTTGACTTTTGTAAGTTACTGTTCATTTTAAGCACTGTAGCTACAGTGCTACAGTGTTGGGCCAAAAGAAGCACAACAAATTTTGCCCAAAAATTTGGGCCGGCCCAATTAGTTTTTTTTTTTTTAAATTGTTGGCACAAAATAAGGAGGAAAAAAATGTTACAAAAAAAAAAAAAAAAGTTACCGACGCATTCAGATAAAAAAAAAATACCCGCGGTAACTGCTTCCACAGCTTGCACAGCCTGTGCATTAGAGGATTGACCTTCGGCAGGAGGTTCAACCTGAGGTACAGTTTCTTTCAAGAATCGCGCAAGGCCCAAGGTGGTGAGATGGAAGAACATCTTCTGTTGCCACCTCTTGAAATTCTGACCATTGAATTTTTTTGGTCTCTCTTCATGATTAGCCATTGTGTTGGTAACTGGCGCACTGGTTGTGTTCACAACAATAGTCACAGGAGGAGGAGTTTGGGTGTTAGTCATCCTGAAAGATTAAACACAAACAGTTAAACAAACTGTAATTAGTCGGTATCTGCTTGTACCGGATCTGCTTAAAAGAAACTTAGTCTTGGTTTCAATGAATAAAATTGATCAGTTTGATATAAACTCAATCTTGGTTTATATATGTAAACTGATTTGAATAATTCATTAAAATGTTATGGATCTATAAAACTGCAAATTAAAATCTGTTTTTGAAAACTAATTTCTAATGAAACTCTATCTTGGTTTCGACAGAAACAGTTTATTTAAAAAAAAACCTGTTAACAATATTAATCCGATTTCACAAAAGCGTTTTAATTATGTCTACACAGAATCTGTTTTAAGACTATTGGGAAACCTACACACTTTTATTAGTATAAATCGAATGACTGCAACACAATAAATTAATAGACAGTAATTAACAGAAAATTAAAGCAGTAATTAAGAACGAGGCTCGTGTTTAACACGATTCCCTTAAAACAGATTCGCCGTCTATTTCCCAGGGTACAACGTCCAAAGCTGTTGTACAGCCGGACTTGACACACTTGCCTGAAAGATTACGAAAAGGATCGAGGTTTCTGATCGACGGAATTGCTACAAATAGACCGGTACTAAAGCTGTTGTGTATAGTATTATGGAATATGTTTTCTGTGTCTATAACTGAATGAGAAGAGGCTGCTTATGTAGCCTAAACCTAGCTTGGCTATCATGCTGAGTTAGCAGATAAGCTTAAGCCGAATTTAAACTTTTAGTATTTATCTTAAACTTAATCAGAAAATTTTAGATAAACTCTTAGTTTAAACACACAAGAAAATTCTGGAAACCTTATCAACTAAAAACGAAATCAGCAGCAAAAAGATATGCGCGTAGGCGAGCTTTCGGAGCTGCATTCGTATCCGCATGTGGGGCGGGCTCGCATGAGTTCAGAAGCTTCGAACCCATTTTGGCCCAGAAATCCCATTTTCTATACCCCCCTGCGCGCGCACGTAGGCGTGGGAGCATAAGCCACCTAAAGGAATTTGGTAGCCAATACCAAGATGTCCTTATAAACCACTATTCATTTCCCTTTTTAGGCGACGTGGGATAGTTCTAGTTCCCAGATTTTGTGTTCCACGTGCCTCACTTTCCTCATTCATCTTAACTCCATTTGGACATACTTTAGCTTGTTGCGAAGCTCTCTTCGAGGAGAACGCAAAACCCCAATCTAATATAAAGATATATAACATTTACATATGTTTAATGGTGTCCAAAGTTTGCAAAATCTCAATTTGCAAAACCATATTTTCCAGCAATCCCCCACATAAATGGAAATCGGTCAAAAACACCCGAAAATTTTGGCAAAATTTCTACGGTTAAGTCCTGCATAGGATAGGTAGGTGTGACCCTTTGAACCTTCCCTTGTGAGATGCACTTAGTCTCCTAGGTCTGAGTAGACGCGATGTCCTTGAACTCAACACCCGTTTATGTAGACGACAATACACACTCACACAGGACTCTCCCTGACCTTGTCAAGTCCTCATAGTCGTGCCCGTCATGGTCATGAGCACTAGCCTGGTTCTGTAAGAGCTCTTAGGAATTGCGCCCCCATAATTCCCTTCGAAGCGACCCCACTTCTCTCTCACATAGGTGATTTCATCTTGAATCATTAAAAACATATACTTTCAGATTTCATCTTGAATCTTTATGCTTTATGATTTCAACCTGAATCATTAAAGCCATATGTTTAACCTCTCAACAAGTCACATTGTTATAGGAATGGACTAGGAAGTTACAAGTTAAGTAACTCCCCCACATTTCTATGATTAGGTTGTCCTATTGAACCTAGATCTTGGGATCTCCAGTCAACTAGGTTAGGTTTTCCTTCATAGAAACTCATTCCTTCAAGGGCTTTAGTCCCATTCCTTTGGACGACTTACTAACTAACTCTCTGCTTAAGCCTTTTGTAAACGGATCCGCGATGTTATCCTTTGACGCCACATAGTCAATTGAGATAACTCCTGTTGAGAGTAGTTGTCGTATCGAGTTATGTCGACGACGGATATGTCTAGACTTTCCATTATACATTGTGCTTTGAGCTCTTCCCATGGCCGATTTACTGTCACAATGTATACTAATGGCCGTTACCCGCAGGTTTTAGGGCCAACCTCGACATGTCCTCTACGAATGACGTAGCCATTCCGCTCTTCTCCCGCATTTAACTAGCGCGATAAATTTCTGATTCATCATGACTTTAGCTAAAACAGTTTGCTTGAAGACTCCCAAGAATAGCGGCCCTCCTAGTGTAAACACATATCACTAGCGATCTATGAATCCTTTATTCATATATCCAATTTGCATCACTGTATCCTTCGATAACAGTAGGATGTCTGTCATAATGCAGTCCATAATCACGACTATATCTCAAATAATGAAGTACCCTCATTATAGCTTTTCAATGTGCATAACTTAGATTACTCGTATACCTACTTAGCCTACTAACTGCATATGCTAAGTCAGGTCGGGTACCTGTCATCAAGTACATTAACATGCCAATAATCCTTGAATACTCTAATTAGGCAACACCTAAGCCTCTATTTTTAGATAGATGCATACTGGTGTCAATTGGAGTTTCTAGCTTGGCCTGAATCCCCCGCATTAGATATTAAGAATTTGTCACGTAATGTTGCTGACTTAACAAATCCATTATAGTTCGTATATCTTTATTCCATAGGATCACATCAGCCAAACCCATATCCTCATGTCAACTTTGATTTTCAACATGTCTTTAGTGGATCTAATTATCTTGTCGTTGCTCCCACATAGGATAACAATCACGACATACAAACACAAAATTACATATCCAGACACTTGTGTCGATCACGTAAACACACTTGTCGCATTCATTATTTTTTGAATCCAACACTCTAACATTGGTGTGGTCCAAACTTTTTGATGCACTGTTTGGGAGCGTTGCTTTAAGCCATACAACGACTTAACAAGTCTACCAAACCTGCCCTTATAATCAATACGTTAGTCCAGGACTATGAAACCCTCAGGTTGGGTTTCATATATAATTTCTTCTTTCTAATCTCCATTTAGAAAAGCCGTTTCACATCCAATTGGTGAATTTCGCAAATTTCTTAAAGGGCAATAGCAATTCTCATTCTAATCCGAGTTTATTCGCAGTAACCGCGAATAAGCATGCATAGAATCTAGACCTTCACATTGTCTAAAAAAACCCTTTATACCACCGTGCTTTATATTTGTCAAAGGTACCATCAGCTTTCATCTTCTTCTTGAAGATCCATTTATAGCCTAGTGGTTTAACAACCAGAGGTAACTCCACGAGCGCCCACGTATGGTTTTGTAAAATAGATTCTATTTCACTTTTGATGGCTTCTCTCCATTGTTGCCCTTCCGAGGAAGTTACCGCTTCTCGGTAAGATGTGGGTTCATTTTCTACCATAAAAGAAACAAAATCGGGTCCAAACGATTTCTCGTTTCTTTCCCTTTTGCTTTCTTTCTTGGTTCTACTTCTTCCTTCAATATCGTTGATCTTGTCTCTCATCTTGGAGATCATTTATCCTCTCTTTGTCTCTATCTCTCGAGAAACTTTGTCCATCTAATCCTAGAGAGCTTCCCAGTTCCCTTGATAAACAAGGAAATATATTTTCAAAGAAAGAAGCATTCCTAGATTCCATTATTGTATTCTTTTGGATATCTGGATTTTTCGATTCATTTACAATGAAACGATAAGCAGTGCTTTTCTACATAATCCAATTAATATACCAATCCACATATTTTATGTCCAATCTTATTTTGGGCCTTGGGAAGTTGCACAGCAAGGTGTGGGATGTCTGTGTTTTTGGGTCCTTTGGCTAAAAGCCCCACACTTTAAGTATTGAATATGAATGGTTTCTTCCCATCCATAATTCATAAGGAGTCTCTTCCTTTTCTTTACGAGGTATCTTATTTAAAAGATAAGTAGCCGTCAGAATGGCTTCCCCCCACATGTCCTGGCTCATGCCAGAACTGATCAACATGGCAGTAAACCATTTCTTTTCAAGTAACGGTTCTCCTGTTCGGCAATACCGTTTTGCTTGAGGTGAATAGGACAGTGAACTCGTGTCTAAATTCTATGTTCAGCACAAAGCTCGGACCGAAGGACCACGTATCACCTCCTCTATCACTTCGTACAACCTTGATTTTCTTACCAAGTTGATTCTCAACTTTGGTTTTGCATAGAACAAACTTTCTATAGCTTCCATCTTTAACTTTTCAAACAAGTAAACATAGCAATACTTTGGGACAATTCATCAATAAACGTGTAAAAGTACCTTATTGCCACCCTTCGTGGGTAGTGATTTCAAATCACATATGTCTGTGTGTATCATAGCATGTGTTCGGTTGTTCCTTAAAAGACCGATTTGAAAGAAGTTCTTGTAAGTTTGGCATTCACAACACAAGTCACATTTGTATTTAGAATCAATATGAAAGTGTGTATGCTATTAAATATTAATCAAGCGTACGCATCGAATTAAAATTTTACATGTCCAAGACGACCATGGATGCACACATTAGAAGACTCAATCGAAGTAAGCAAGAAGAGTTCATTTTATAGATATCATTCTTGACCACCATTACATTGAGTTTAAACAAAGCATCCACTGCATACCTTACCACATACATTTGATACTTAAGACAAAACTAACTACATGACTTGCAAAACCAAACTTGTTTTAACACCAACCGAACACAAGATACTTGCGAATCTCTGGAAACATACAAGACATTAAGTCAACTTGACCTTCTCGATGTCCACTTCAAATAACATCTCCTTCCACCCATGAATCAGCATTTGCAGAGTGCACATAAACAGCTTCTGTCCATTGTCAACCGCTCTGAAAGAGTGAAACATACTCTTATCAGCACATACATGACGAGTTGCCCCAGTATCAATCCACCAACCACTGTTGTTAGTACCTACTAGGTTAACCTCAGAGATCATGCACACACGTCAGACACCATCGCAATCATTTCCACATTCTCATCTACCATATTTGCTGACTTGGATTCACCCCCCGCTTCGGCATCTTGCAAATTACAGCAGTACAGTGACCTGAGTTGTCACAGGTTGTAGCAAGTCACCCTAGGAAACTCTGTTTCACAATTCCAGCATTAGGACAAGGTACTCTACTCAGAACTTCCCTTTGCCCTTCTTGTCATTCTTCTTTTTGGTCTTTCTTATTCCTTCCCCTTGGAATATAAGAACCTGAGTGAAGATGACCCACTGCTCAACCATATTAGCCTTTAGTTGGCACGAATCATGTTATACAAGTCTTTTCTGATCCAGCGTTATAGATGTCCTCGTCAATGGGGTGAACGTAAAACTGAACGGAAGCCAAGGAGCTGTATGCAACGGCGCGTGGGTCGATCTTACTCCGTTATTACGTCTGGCGTCCGTTTATGGGGGGGGACCCGGGAATTTCTAAGTAGTTTCTTCATTATTAACACATCACTCTCAAGGACGGAATAGGTTCGGCGTCACAGGCCGTCACTGGTGTACTGTTCGGAAGGTATAGACATTTTTCAATAATAGCGGCAACTTGAAAAGTTTTCACTCAAAGACCAATCCCCAGCATGAATATCGGCAGCAAACTTTGCAGATCTTAACCTGACTGACCACGCTCTTTGAATCAACCATCTTGTCATCATAAAACCGAGCCACCACGAATTTAACATTTGTACCAGCCTTCTTCTGTCTGTACTTGCGTTCCAATGACTCCCATAAGTTCTTGGCAGTCGGTGGTCTTGCAGTACACATTATACAAAGTCTATCAAACCATTCAGAACATAAAAAAAAAAATTTTTTGGTTACACAAAAAGTCTGAATGGTTTTCCATGCTTCCACAGCTTGCACAGCCTGTGCATTAGGATTGACCTTCGACAGGAGGTTCAACCTAAGGTGCAGTTTCTTTCAAGAACCGCGCAAGCCAAGAGGGTGGTGAGATAGAAAAACATCTTCTGTTGCCACCCTTAAAATTCGACATTGAATATTTTCTGGTTTCTCAGCATGATTAGCCCACAGCGTTGGTAACCGGCGCTCCGTTTGTTGTTCACAATAGTTGGATGAGTTTGAGCGTTTTGGTCATTCCGAAATATCAACACAAACAGTTAAACAAACTGTAATCACTCGGTATCCGCTTGTACCGATCCTGCTTCAAAGAAACTCATCCTTGGTTTTCAATGAATAAAATAGACAGTTTATATTAATCACAGCCTAGGTTTAAATACGGCAAACTGATTTCGAAAATTATTATCGATCTATAAAACTGCAATTAAATCTGTTTTGTAAAACTGATTTCCAACGAAACTCTATCTAGGTTTCGACAGAAATAATTTATAAGAAAACTTGTTAACAATATTATATCAAAATTAAAAGCTTTTAAGACTGTTGGGAAACCTGCATACTTTTAATATCGAGATCCGAAATAATTAACAAGTAAATTGAACTAAAGGAAAAACAGATAACATAAGCAGTAAAAGAACGAGGCTCGTGTTGAACACGATTCCCTTAAAACAGATTCGCCGTCTGTTTCCCAGGGTACAACGTCCAAAGCTGTTGTACAGCCGGACCTGACATACTTGCCTGAAATATCACGGAAAACAGAGTGCTTCTGATCGACAAGACTGCTGGAAAACTTGTTAATGGAGCTTTTCTCTCTTGTGTGTTTTTTTCTTGTTGTTGTGGTCGTATATTGGAATAGTTGAGATTGCCATCTATTTATACACATTCATATGCATATGGTGTAATGGTGCAATCAATGTCAATTAATGCCTTAATAATGATTCATTAATTTTCTGTTATAAACCTTTGAGTCAAATAATAACCGCCAATTAAATTGTCAATTATGACCCATAATTTACATTATAAACCTTTGAAACAAATAATAACATCCATTCAATGTCAATTAAGGAAACATTAATTTGCAGTTTACCAAACGAGCTCGTACTGACATTTAATCATTTTTCCTCCATTCCAAATACCTTCTTTGAGACTCGATATCTCATTCACACTAACTCTATTTTGGACATATACTGGCTCGACCTGGCCTTACACTTAATAATTATATTTAACTAATAATTATCTATGTCCAAAGTTAGTGAAAACACATTTCCATAAAATTGTCCAACAGAGGTAATGCGTAAAGAACACCCTTTTCCATCGCGCAGAAGATCTGGTTGTAACAGGTTTTAATCCATCTTGACACTCCTGTTCTTCATATGTAGCAACCATACAAAACCCATCTTGCCACCCGTGTTTTTCATATGTAGCAACCATACTTGTTGACACAGCTTCTACCTTGTTTGACGTATGAAGAGTTGTTTCCTCAATATCTTGTACCTGTACCGCTATGTTGAGGTCGTTTGATTTGGCGATGACTATGGTAGCCTCTCCGTCCTCAAACGGCTCGGTGATCCGGGCTAAGGCAAAGGCTTCTCCTAAAGTTTTAGGCCTTGCCCTCAACAGATCTATTTGTAACGTCAGCTTAAGTCCGGAGATATAAAACGATGTAAGTAAAGATTCAGAGATCCTCATTACTCGATTTGCAAGTACCACAAACTCACTCTCATATTCGGCCACCGTACCCATTTGCAAGAGCTTAGATAGTGCGTATCTCGCGTCTTGATCACTGCCGTCCGATTCCATGAACAATAACTCAATTTTTTATGAATAGTA
Source organism: Tanacetum coccineum (assembly GCA_026074375.1). Classification (NCBI taxonomy): domain Eukaryota; kingdom Viridiplantae; phylum Streptophyta; class Magnoliopsida; order Asterales; family Asteraceae; genus Tanacetum; species Tanacetum coccineum. The sequence goes on along the minus strand of BQNB010035225.1, from coordinate 29,699 downwards.
ACTGCGATGAATAGTACCCGATGAATAGTAACTCATGAATAGTAATTTTTTTGGGTAACCTAAATTGGAAGCCCTCTCAACGAGATCTCTCAATGAAAGCACCAATTGATACGACCCGGTTTAGGTTGTATCAGGGTAGTAACACCACTTCAAGCGTGTGCGAGCTCCTTAAGAATATAAAGAGAAGACTAGACAATTTATTTGGCAAACTTCATTGATTACTTTTCATTAATGAAACAAAACCTTAAATACTAGTTATGTGATAACTCACATAAACACAAGACTTATCCTAAACATAACAAATAGTTATCCTAAACATTTATCCTAAAACAATTGATAACTATATGGTTTATCCCAACCCATCAATGAAGTCTCTGTGCTTTATCCACAGGCGTATCAGAATTCATTAATGTTATATTAATGAAACCTCCTTCAGCACATCGAAACATCTAAACATAAATGAATCAGTGCCTAGTCGATATCTATTCACTTCATAAAAAATATGGTAAGTAAATCATTGTTAAAAAGATTGAGAAATAACAAACACTTAGGTGCTGTTTGAAAAAGACTTAATTGACTTAATATGAAAAAAACTGAATTTATTAAGTCATATGAAAATTGTTTGTTAATGACTTAATTGAGAAAGATGACTGAAAATATAAAGTGATAAAACTGAGGCCTGTCCACATTAAGTCATCTGTTAATTAAACACGACTTAATGAAAAAATTATTAACAAACAAGCCCTTACCTATCAAAAGCAAAACTAGCCCCAACACTTGATGATAAAAGGGGAAAATTATAATGGATAGTCTTGTGAATGTTTCAATATATAATTGGCAACTGTACAAAAAATTTCGTTAGAATATAGAGTAGAAGGAGCTGAAACTGGAGATGGAGCTTTAGATGGAGATGGTGATGGAGATTTGTACTGTGTTCACTGATCATAAAAGTCTTCAGCATATCCTTGATCAGAAAGAGTTGAACATGAGACAACGTCGTTGGTTAGAATTACTTGCAGATTACGATTGTGAAATTCACTACCATCCTGGAAAGGCAAATGTTGTAGCAGATGCCTTAAGCCGAAAGGAACGAATCAAACCACTCCGAGTTAGATCATTAGTTATGACCATTCATCCAAACTTACCCTCACAAATTCTTAAAGCTCAAACCGAAGCACTCAAAGAAGAAAACATCAAGGCTGAAAACTTACGAGGAATGGATAAATCATTTGAAATACGTCCTGTTGGAACTCGTTGTATTAAGAACCGAAGCTGGTTACCACTCTTTGGTAATCTGAGAGAATTGATTATGCGTGAGTCCCATAAATCAAAGTATTCCATTCACCCAGGTTATGACAAGATGTATCAGGATCTTAAGAAACTCTACTGATGGCCTAACATGAAGGAAATCATCGCTGAATATGTTGGCAAATGTTTAACATGTTCTAGAGTTAAGGCAGAATGTCAAAAGCCATCCGGCTTACTGGTACAACTGGAGATTCCTATGTGGAAATGGGAGAGAATCACAATGGATTTCATCACAAAACTACCCAAAACATCAAACAGACATGACACAATCTGGGTTATTATCGACCGCCTTACCAAATCCGCACACTTCATCCCTACCCGAGAGACAGATAGTATGGAAACCCTTACAAGGTTATACATCAAAGAAATAGTCTACCGGCATGGCGTGCCAATATCTATCATTTCGGATCGTGACAGTCATTTCACATCCAGATTCTGGCAATCATTACAAAGTGCTTTGGGTACTCAGTTAGACATGAGTATGGCATATCATCCCAAAACTGATGGACAAAGTGAAAGGACCATTCAAACACTCGACGACATGCTTCGAGCTTGTGTTATAGATTTTGGAAAAGGATAGGAAAGACACCTACCATTGGTATAATTCTAATACAATAACAGTTACCTTGCCAGTATCAAGGCAACACCATTTGTGGCACTTTATGGTCGAAAGTGCAGATCACCTGTTTGCTAGGCCGAAGTTGGAGATGTTCAACTTACAGGACCAGAAATAATCCATGAAACCACTAAAAAGATAGTGCAAATTCGACAACGCTTGCAAGCTGCAAGAGACCGACAGAGAAGTTATGCCAATATAAGATGAAAGCCTTTAGAATTTCAAGTTGGAGATCGTGTTATGTTGAAAGTATCACCTCGTAAAGGTGTTATCCGATTCGAAAAACGAGGAAAGCTTAACCCCCAAAACATTGGACCATTCAAAATCCTTAAACGGATTGGCCCAGTGGCATACAAACTAGAGCTTCCAGAAGAGCTTAGTAATGTCCATAGTACTTTCTACATTTCTAATCTAAAGAAATGCTTATCTGACGAATCCTTTGTCATTCCAATGAAAGAGCTTCGACTTGATGACAAACTCAACTTTGTAGAAGAACCAATGGAGATTATGGATCGAGAAGTCAAGCAACTGAAACAAAGTCGTATTCCTATAGTAAAAGTAAGATGGAACTCTAAAAGAGGACCAGAAATTACGTGGGAATGTGAAGATCAAATTCTTGCCACATATCCACATTTGTTTTCCAACATCACTCCAGCATCCAACTAAATCTCGGGACGAGATTTCTTTTAAGGGAGGGAGACTATAACAACCCGTAATTTTCATCAATGTAATTATCCATCTATTAAATTAGGATGCCCACTTATAAATCACTTATTATATATATATATATATATATATATATATATATATATATATATATATATATCACCTTTTTACATGGAATTTTTTTGCTTTATCTCATTATGCAACGTAACTTGCATCTCTAAAGTAAACGAGCTCACGCAACCTCCACCAATGCCATCTATATCTATGTTTATATCATGTAAACATCATAATATGTCAAGCCTGTATCTTAATATCATTTTTACCAAGTACATTATCCATTTAACGTACCATTTACAATGTTATATCAAAATAGACTTTATCCGTTAACGTTTATATCAAAACCCTTAAATGATTTGTAATAACTCTTGTGGTATACATATAAAATAAATGTGCAAGCCTTCAAACATGTGTACAAGTGTACAATGCATAACATTTGAATATCTTTTCTATCCTAAATCAAGTTACAACTTTCTAAAGCCTAATGTACAAGTCAATAATGCAAGAATAACAACTAGGTCCTTTTACCTCTAATACAACTTTAGTTTATGACCACCTCTTTAGTAAAAAATGTACAAACTCTTAATGATGACTCCTAACCTTAAACCTCTAAATCCTAAGTCATCTATAACCCAAAATCAAAACCCTAACCATAATTTCACTTTAAACCTAAACTAAACATAAAAACTAAATCATTAAACCTTAATCATTAATCCTAAACCCTAATCTTTATCCTTAACCATAATCTAAACCTTAAATATCCTAAACCCTAACCCTCACCGAATTATAACCCTAAATCCTAAGCCGAAACCAAACCAAACCCGACACCCCTTTTTTTATTCCTATTTTTGAACACATTTTAAACCAACCCTCAGATCCTAGCACCTCTATGACCTCACCACCATGTCAACAAGAAAGCAACCAAGTACCTCCATCACCACCCTTGGCCACCAAGTTAGTCTTGTCACCTCCTTGTCATCTTCTTATAGCCGAACCCCCTCCAATACCCAACACCTTGCTTAGCTATTTTTCTATCTCTTCCTAATCACCCTATAGCCTTCATAAGTCACCAGTTTACCCACACCTTGGCCACTACTCTAAGAAACTTGGGCACCAAGTTGGTTTCACCCCTATATAAGCCAAAACATACACAGCCTTTCATTTCATCCTTCAAACTCCATAACACGCACACTCATAATGAGTTTCTAGCCAATTCCCTCGCTTGTAGAAGAAGATCAAGAGAAGCCCCAATATCAGAATTGAAGCCAAGAACCAAGAGAAAGAAGCCCTTGAAGTCATTTCTAGGCGTACGAACCCAAAAACCCCATTTCGACCCATTTTAGCTCAAGTAAGCTTATAATCATGTTCCATAAACTCATAATCTATTTTAGAATGTTCATAAGACTCCTAAGATCCTATATGAACATCGTTTAAAGCCTTGATATCCTCAAATTCCTGTTGGTTTTTTATTAAAACCCTAAAAATGACCCATTTTGATTTTCGAGCTAACGAATACTTTTTCTAAACTTTTGTTATGTTAAAACATCTTATTTTTGCTTATTATAATAATCTATAACCTGGAAATATCATTTGGAACCCTAAAATAAGCTTGCATGGCTTTTTTGACTTAATTTGCAAATATTTTCATGCATAGGGGTATATATCGTAACTTTCTGAAATTTATAACTAGAGGGGCTGAAAATGTCATTTTCCTAAAGTTATAACTATAAGGACCTATCTTGACAAGTTTCAAAGTTAAAGGTTTAAATTATATATACTTTATATATAAAGGACTAAACTTGTAAAAGTTTATAAATCGAGGGTATATATTGCCATTTTTGCAAACATAAAATTATAAAATATAATATTTATATATAAATTATAAAAATATATATTAATATTATAAAACTAAATTTTATTAAAACCCAATACATTTATCGCTATTAATCAACGATCGACGCATTATAAAACAATTACGTTATATAATTATTGTAATTTATCATCGACTAGCTTTTGAAGAAACTAAAAATCATATCGTATCACGCTACTTGGGAATTTCATGTGAGGGATCCATTTGGGTATTTGTTTTGACGAGTTTGCTAGGTTTACTATTTAAAGTGCCCTGACTCCTTAAACGATACTACATGGCCTCTGGATTATGATAGCCCGAACAATGATACAATATTTCTATAAATTAATAAATCAAATTAATACATTAAACTTTATGAAGTTTTGAAACATAAACCATCACACTAAGACTTGACATATTACCCCAGGTTGTGTGACGTAGCTGTTACTTTCACTTGATATACTTTTGCCATCAATCAGATTTTCTATGTTAAGGTGAGTTCATAGCCTCGCATTTTAAATCTTCTAATGTTTTCACAAACCCTCGAGAGAGATACATGCTATAAATCATGAATACGAGTGTTTTTCCAACTGTATGCTATCCTGATATATTATTACCTAAGTCCTTACTTTTGCCATTAAGACCCCACTATAATGAACCGTTAATTACTTTTCGGAGTAAGCGTGAATGCTGTGAATAGATCTATTTGTGACTGAACTTCCCCGTTGGTGTACCTATACTTTCTGGTAACCAAACGCACTTCATTTGAATCACTATGCGGGTGCTTGGAAAAGGTACCCGTTGGGGCAACTTCTTATGATTATTGATTATCTCAAGGTCTCGTTATCATGAGCTTAGGGCAATAATATTATTTTCCATAATAATTGTACTCATTGCAATTATTACACTTATGGGTTTATAACAACGTAACCCACTGTTATGATAACTTGTATTCAATCTATTTACCATAAACCTATGAATTTCACTCAACCATTGTGTTGACCTTTTTAGCATGTTTATCTCAGGTAACTGAGCATCTTATGGCTTTTAGATGATGGCACGGACGTGAAAAGATGGATATAAGACTATTAACTTTATAACTTTTGTTTTCATCGTAGTAGTTTTGGGACTATGTTTCTGTAAAAACTCTGATGAAAATAATGGAATGTGATACTTATCTTTTGAAGTCGTTTTCTGACTGTTTTCTATGATTATGATTGTTGTACTATGTAATAATACCCCAGATTAGCTTCCGCTGCTATATGTAAAAAATCGGGGTGTTATAGATACGGTCAGGAAAGTTAATACTGCTCATCCCAAATCTATTGTTTTTAGTGCTAAACTAATGTCATGTTTTTTAAAAACTGCACAATCAATTGTAAGAAGACCCTTTCAATCAAAAACTATATTATCTAACAAAAGGTTTACCCATAAATTTAATACTGCCAATGCACAAGCAATTAATACTGCTAGGCCAAAAGTAGTTAATACTGCTAGGCCAAAAGCAGTTAATACTGCTAGGCCACATTCAGCAGTTGTTAATGCTGTTAGGGTTAATTAGACAAATGCTATAAAGGCCTCAGCATGTTGGGTTTAGAGACCTTCCAAACTTGATAGTGCATCAATCACCTTGAAGAAACACAACTACATTGATGCACGAGGCAGATCCAAGTCAGTGATGGCTTGGGTCCCTAAGGGAAACTAATTTCCTTATTTTTATGTGCAGGGCAAGCCACAACAGGATGACACAGGATTTGTTGATAGTGGATGCTCAATGCACATGACTGGGAACATTGATTATCTCTCAGGATTTCATTTGATGGAGGTTATGTTGCATTTGGAGGAGGTGCATATGGTGGTAGAATTACTGGTAAAGGAACACTTAAGACTGATAATCTTGATTTTGAAGATGTATACTTTGTCAATGAGTTAAAATTCAATCTTTTTAGTGTCTCACAGATGTGTGACAAAAAGAACTATGTCCTTTTTACTGACACTGAATGTCTTGTCTTATCTCCAAATTTTAAGTTGCCTGATGAAAATCAGATACTTCTTAAAATTCCTAGAAAGGACAATATGTACAGTTTTGATATGAAGAACATTGTTCCTAAAGAGAGTTTGACTTGTCTTGTTGCAAAGGCTACATTAGATGAATCAATGCTCTGGCACAGAAGACTTGGTCATATTAATTTTAAAAACATAAATAAGCTTGTCAAGGATAATCTAGTAAGAGGATTGCCTACAAAACATTTTGAAAATGACCAAACCTGTGTTGCTTGTCTTAAAGGGAAGCAACACAGAGCTTCTTGTAAGTCCAAAGTTCTGAATCCTATTACTAAGCCTTTGTTTATGCTACATATGGATTTGTTTGGTCCAACCTTTGTGAGTAGCTTAATGCATAAGAAGTATTGCTTAGTAGTCACTGATGATTATAGTAGATTTACATGGGTTTTCTTTTTAACAACTAAGGATGAAACCAGTGAGATCCTTAAGAACTTTATCAAAGAAATAGAAAACCTAGTGGATAAGAAAGTGAAAATAATCAGAAGTGATAATGGAACAGAGTTTAAGAACAAAGTTATGGATGATTTTTGCAGAGAAAAAGGTATTAAGAGAGAATATAGTATAGCTAGGACTCCTTAACAAAATGGTGTTGCTGAGAGGAGGAATAGGACACTAATTAAGGCTGCTAGAACAATGTTAGCTGACTCTAAGTTACCTACTACATTTTGGGTTGAAGTAGTTTCTACTGCTTGTTATGTACAGAATAGGGTCTTAGTAGTCAAGCCTCATAACAAGACACCTTATGAACTTTTTAGAGGTTTTAAACCAGCTCTAAGTTTTATGAGACCATTTGGTTGTCATGTTACTATTATTAATACTTTAGATAGTCTAGGCAAGTTTGATGGCAAAAGTAATGAAGGTTTCTTTGTTGGATATTCTTTGAGTAGCAAAGCTTTTAGGGTATACAACACTAGAACCAGGAGGGTAAAAGAAAACTTGCATATTGGGGTTTTAGAGAATAAGCCTATAATAGAAGGGAATTATCCAAAATGGCTATTTGATATTGATTCTCTAACCCAATCTATGAACTATGTACTAGTTACTGCAGGTACAATTTCTAATTACTCTGCAGGTACATCAGAAGAAATCAGTCAAGATTGTATTGTAATGCCAATTTAGAAAGATACTTCATATTTTGATTCACCTACAAAGAATGTTGAAAATGGTGAACCAAAAACTACTGATGATGCTCAAAAGTAAGTTGAAGATAGTCCAAATAATGAGAATGCTGAACAAGATAAGTTTGAAGATGATATATGTACTAAAGATGTTAATGCTGCTAGATAACATGTTAATACTGCCAGTCATGATGTTAATACCGGTAGTCTTAAACTTAATGTTGTTGGTCTATCAGTTAATACTGCTAGTTCAAATGAACAAGATATCACTGAAGATGAACCAGAAGTTGATTTGGGAAACATCACAAATTCCTATATAGTTCCAACCACTCCCAATACAAGAATTCATAAAGATTACCCAATTGATAATGTGATTGGTGAAGTGAAATCAACTGTTCAGACAAGAAGAATGACAAAACCTACTTCTGAACAAGGGTTTCTCAGTGATGTGTATGAACAAAAAACACATGATACCCTAAATACTTGTTTATATGCTTGTTTCTTATCACAGATTGAACCAACAAGTATTGCTAAAGCTCTATCTGATTCATCCTGGGTGGAAGCAATGCAAGAAGAACTTTTGCAATTCAAACTTCAACAGGTTTGGATACTTGTGGATTTGCCTAGTGAAAAGAGGGCCATTGGAACAAAATAGGTCTTCATAAATAAGAAAGATGAAAGGGGCATTGCGATTAGGAACAAAGCAAGGTTAGTTGCATAACGTCATAGACAAGAAGAAGTTATTGATTATGAAGAAGTATTTGCTCCCGTGGTAAGAATTGAAGCAATAAGATTGTTTTTGGACTATGCTTCTTTTATGGGTTTTCTGGTATATCAAATGGATGTAAAGAGTGCTTTCTTATATGGAACACCATGGAGGAAGAAGTCTATGTGACTCAACACCGGATTTAAAGATCCTGACCATCCAGACAAAGTTTACAAGGTGGTCAGGCACTTTTATGGGTTGCATCAAGCTTCAAGAGATGGGTATGAACTTTGGTAACTTCTTTTTAGAATGGGGTTTAAAAGGACAAGATAGATAAGCAATTATTATATCAAGAAGCAAAAGAGTTATTTTACTTGTATAGGTCTATGTGAGATGCATTATCTTTGGTATCAACATACAAGGAGGTTATTTACTGGTTTTGAGAAGCTATTGAATAATAAGTTCAGATGAGTTCTATGGGAGAAATAACTTTTCTTTCTAGGGGTTAAAAGTATAAACAGAAGGAAGTGGGATAATTGATCGTGTCAGTAAGACAAATATGTAGCTGAAATTTGAAAGAAAATTCAACTACTCTGATGTGAAGTCTGCTTTAACTCCTATTGATTTGGAAAAACCTTTGGTCAAGGATGGAGATGCTGATGATGTTGATGTACATCTATATAGATCTATGATTAGGTCTTTGATGTATCTTACTGCATCTTGGCCAGATATCATGTTTGCAGTATGTGCATGTGCTAGATTTCAAGTTACTCCTAAGACATCACATCTCTTACCAGTCAAGAGGATTTTTAGTAATTTTGAAAGGCAAACCAGATTAGGCTTGGTATTCTAGGGATTCTCCATTTGAACTGGTTGCTTATACTGATAGTGACTATGCTGGAGCAACTCTAGATAGGAAGTCTATAACTGGAGGTTGTCAGTTTTTAGGAAATAGGTTGATATCTTGGCAGTGTAAAAGCAAAACTGTGGTTGCCACTTCTACAACTGAAGCTGAATATGTGGCTGCTGCTAGTTGCTGTAGACAAGTACTCTGGATTCAAAACCAATTGCTGGATTATGGGTACAATTTCATGAACACTGTCATTATATTGACAATAATAGTACTATCTGCATTATTGAAATTCTGCTTCAACATTCTAAAACAACAACATATAAGAGATTTTGATCATCATTTTATAAGAGATTGCAACACTAAAAAGTTAATACAAATGGTTAAAATTCATACTAATTTAAATGTTGCAGATCTTCTTACAAAAGGTTTTGATGCAGGCAGATTTCAATACTTGGTCTCAAGTATTGGAATGCTGAATCCTTAACTGTCTATATCTCTTTATGTTTTTGTAAAAGTTTTGTAAAGGATTAATACTGTTAGTTTTCTTAATTAATACTACTAAGTATAATTAAAATTGTTAGTTATACTTAAGACTGTTTGTTAAAACAGTTAGTCATAGTTAATGTTGTTAAGAAGAAAATGTTTTGGAGTTTGTATATTTGGCTATGAACTAACATTTGTAGGCAAAGCATGTTGAATACCTGATGTTGAATGCTTCACCTTTTTGAAGAAAGATAATGGTCTTGGTTCACAGTGTTTAACTTTTATTCATGGGTTATGCATAAATATGGATCCTCATGAATTCCTAAATGTCTATCTAGTATTTTCTAGTGTGCTTGTGATGAATAGAGGCATGTTATTGCATAATTATTGAAGATAAAGTTAATGCTGTTCGACTTCAGTTAATACTGCTAGGCAAAAAATTTCTACTGCCAGGCAAATGTTAATAAAAAAACTGTTATGATACAGATGGCTCCAGAGTTGCAACTGTTTCATTTCTTATACTTTGAGGGGAGGTTCCTTATTTATACAACCAAAAAGAATGGATGAAAGGATGTGTTATATCATGAGTATGTTCAAAAGGGATCAAAACATGTCTAGGCATATCAAAAGAGGTCGAGACACCAAGATATCTTAGTCTAGTGGTCCCCCTGATAAAGGTTAGTGATGAGGCTGTCCATAAGGAGTTGGGTGACAAAATGGAAAGGGCTGCCACTACTGCCTCTAGCTTAGAAGCAAAGCAGGACAGTGGTAACATCAAATAAGACCCAATCCATGGCAACACTTAATGAATCAACTCCTTAGGGAATTGATTCAGGTAGTGGTCCCAGGTGCCAAGATACCATATTAGGGGATGTAAATGCTCAAACTAGGTTTGAGATTACATCTAAATAGTCCATTGATCCACCTCTCTTAAGAGGTTACACGCTTAGAAGTGGGGAGGACAGTATGAAACTCATTGGAATTGACAAAATTTTGTACACAACTGTCATATAAAAATAGAAAGAGTGTCTTGGTAAGCCAAAAGAAATGAGAGATTTTGTGAGCTTAAAAATAGAAAGAGAGATGTGTGCATAAAAACATAAATGAGTGATTATGTGAGCAAAAAGAATTGAGAGATGTTGTGAACATAAAAACAGAAAGAGAGTATGTGTGAATCAAATTTGATGATGAAAGTTGCTTTTTGGAATGAAAATTGAATGATTACTGGTGTATTCTTTTTAATGTTGCTCAGTTTTAACTTAATGTTGCTAAGCTTAAGTTAACGTTGTTAGGTTTAAATTAGTACTGTCTCTATTTGTTTATGCTGTTGAGCGCATGTTAATGCTGTCAGTTCAAGTTTCTGTTGTTGAGGGTGATTCTATAAATACTTTATTAGGGTTACATTTCCTTATTTATTCGATTTCACTTATTCAAACACCTACTCTCTAACCATAAACCTTAATTTAACTTTCATCTTTGATCATCAAATTCATCATTATGCCAAGCCCTAAGTTTGCTGAAACGCAGAATGTGGCCGTGTTCTTGGAAAAACCCGAAGAAAGTGATGGGTTTACAGAGATAATTGATTTCCTGTAAGCAAGTTTTGTTTCATATGCTTTAACAGTCAATCCAGTAATCTACACATCTTGTATTGAACAATTTTGGGAAACTGCCAGGTACAGACAGGTTAAATGGAGTGCGACAGTTACAAGCCCTTGTTGCACCGATTCGAAGAGGGTTATTGTTATTAAGGAGTAAGCATAAGGAGAGATCTTCACTTGAATGATGCAGAAGGTACTGATTGTCTTCCAACTGCTACTATCTTTGAAGAATTGACACGTATGAGGTATGAAAAGCCTTCTTAAAAGCTTACTTTTTATAAAGCCTTTTTCTCAACAGTGGAAGTATTACATTCATACTATTACTCAATGCTTAAGTGGTAAATCCACTGCATCGAATGAGTTCAGTAGTTCTATGGCTTCTTTGATCATATGCTTGGCAACTAATCAGAAGTTTAATCTGTCTAAGTATATCTTTGATGCATGGTGAAACACTTTAGATGGAGAATCAAATTCTGTTGTATCCACATTTTCTCTAAGTTTTCATTAATAACAAACTGGGTTATATGTCAACAACAAGAAGATTTTTGTTAATCCTTTTTCACAAGAAAGTTTTGCCAATATGAAGAGAGCTGGAAAGGATTTCTCTAGGAGAATAACACCTTTATTTGATACCCTTGTGGTTTTAACTATTGAAGCTTTGTTGAGGATAAGATCTATCCACTGATTCCACTCCAATACACATTATTATCAACAATATTATCCGTTCCAATCCTATGAAGATTAACCATCTAATAAGGCTCAGAGACAGGCGGCGAGGTTTCTCAAGATGAGGCAGAGCATGAGCGAAAGTGTATCAAACACATTATTGAATCCACAAATGTAGTGAGGATGAATGCAACTAACTGATTTGTGGTTTATGTTCCATATTGCAAAAAACGGGTTCTTAATTTACAAAAAAGCAAAGGATGCTCAAGCTAAGGAGATGTGCTTTGCAGTAAGAGGAGCTAGAGGTTAGGAAGGAGGAAAAATATCAAGACCTACAGTTGAAAGAACAGGAAAGTTGGATGTCTAGGAGAGTTAGTCTCTGAAGACAGGGATTTGGGTGCTCCTAAGATGCATTCCAAACAGGGAGGGAGTATAAGTGAAGATATTGAGTTGTTGTTGGTGTTTCTTTGGTTGATGAAAACGCAAGAGAGACCAAAATGATGAAACATTAATGTGTGTGATTCTAGAGTTTTGGAGGATGATGTGATGCATGTGGGAAGCTCAAACGTTGTTGGGAAAAGATGAACCAGCAGTAACGGAAGCCGATTGATAGTACTGCTGGGAAGCAGTTACTATTCTAGTAATGATGATAGTTGCCTGTTCCTACAACTAATGAGGAATCACTTTGGCTCAGTCACTTAATAAGAGTAAAACGAAGCTAAGACTAATGTTGTTACTACTGCGATGCCACACCAGAAAAACCTACATGAACCAAGGAATAAATGGGTGATTGTACAGGAGCCATAGTGGAGTTCAGTTGTTCACAAGAGACACACTTCAACGTTTAAAAGATAAAGGAAAATGTATTATGATTGAGACTGATATGTGTGAAAACACATATCCATTTTATATCAAAAATAGCCCTAAAAGACAAAATTGTGCTTAAAATGTTTGTATATTGCTTGTTTTGTCTTTGTGATTGTTTAGGTACGGATATTGCAAAAATCACACGAAAACGGTCAAAGCCGGATAAACGCGGACACAGGAACGGAAAAGAGTATACAAGAGCCGGAAGAATGATTTCAAAGTCAAACATTGGTCAACCCTTGGTCAACCAAAGTCAACCATATGAAGATAAAAATCCCAAAAATTCCCAAAACAGAAAATCAAATTGCAAAAATGGTCCCCTAAACCCTAACAGTGTTAACTTTTTAATATATAAAGAGTTAACACCCGTTAACTCGTATATATAAACCCAACAACAAACCTGGCCCAATCCCTTTATAAATAAGCCCAAGTCAACAAAATATAACCTGGGTTAAAAGAAATCAAGCGCACCCTTGTTTATAAAAGAATTGCGCAGGAATTTCAGTTTTACTATTCATCGTCACTTTCAGTTTTACCCTGCGTCACAATCAAAGGGTAAAATCAAATTGAGGACGTGGCATTTTAATTTAAGTACCAAAGTACACGCTGGCAAGGGAAAACGTCATTGGAAGCTTCTCATTGGCGGAAACCCACAAAGAGTGACACACGTTTATGAAAAGAAACACACGGGAAATGGATTTTTGTGCTAAAATGAGTGCAAAAGAAGCACATAAGGTCTGACACACAGAATGCCACGCTGGCAATCCGTGTGCTCCTCAATCTAATCCAACAGCTCAAAGATGGTATCCAATGATTGCTAAGATTCAAGGGACATGATTGATGAGAGCATATAACATACTAAGGACCTAGAAGCTTCATACAGGCCTATAAATAGAAGCCTTCATCACTCATAAGAGAGATATCTAGGAGTAGAACTTAGCGTAGCTTTTTAAGTAGCTTTTAAATTGTAATTTTCCTTTTCAAGTAATGTTAATGTAATTTCAAGTTTCACTTTTGTAATCAAACACCTTTTATTAATAAAAGTTTAAGTTTCTCAATTGTGTATTTTATTTTTCATTAAATGGTTAAATAAGCTCTGATTTATTAAAATAAGCTCTTAAGCTCTTAAGCTACTCATAAGCTGCTCATCTAAGCTCAAAAAGCTTAAATAAGCTTTATAATACTCAAATACTCCCTCAATTACCTCAGCTCAAAAATGGATGATGGATCAAACCTAGAAGGATCCATAGACCTCACTGGCATATTCTAAATAAGCCAGATCTTGTAGACATAAGCTCTTGTTGAGCAATAATCCCTGTTAGCTGGGATTCAGGTTCTATAACTCATTTACCTTTCTGTTTTAAATATTTTAGTATAATTCTCCTTATTAGCTTAGTAATTGATTAATTTGCTTAATTGTTTGCTTATTTGTGCTTAAACTTGTCTTATTGTGCTTATTAAGTTTGTTTGATCATCTGTTTTCTAATTACATAGCTTAGATCTTAGTTTTAATGTTTTTAGTCTCTAATCTGTCAAAAAGAAAAAAAATATTATTATAGTTATTAGATCTTCAATTCTGGCTTAATTGCTTGTTGAAACATGTTCATTTTAGTTGTTATAATCTGCTTGACATCTGGTATCTGAGTTTTAATCGTTAAATTTGTTTTCCATAAGCTAATATGGATTTGAACTTGTTTAAAGGGGTGTTTGGCATAGCAGTACTAACCACAAGTTAGTACTGCTAGAGGCCAATAGGACTTTGGTAATTAGTTTTTAATTTTCATTTATATCTGTTTATGCTAGATTTAAAAGCTAGGTTAGGATAATTCTAGTTTTCAAAAGTTGGATTGATATAAGTCATAATCTGTCAAGTATCACTTTGCATTATTAGCTTAATTCATGTCTAGCTTCTGTCATTACTTTATTTGAATTTAGTCTAGTGTTAAATCAGTGTAGAGTTAGTCTCTTATAGTCTGCATAATAGGAATTTAGTTTTGTGTCTTGGTAAGTGTAAATTGCATCAAATACTAACATAAGACAAATGGCCTCTTTCATGATCAAATATCAGATGGATAAAGTTGTGGTTAGGATTGGAAATTTAGCATTCATATAGTTCTAGGACCATAGTTAATAGGTTTCAATTTTCTTTTTGAAGATAAGCTCTTTTGATTATCTGTTTTTAAGCTGCAATTGTTCTTTTTGTCTTTTCAAAACTTAAAACAAACTCAGTAACTGCTGAGTATTTGTACTATTTTTCAACAAAAGATTTTTCTATCAAGATCTTGTTTGCATAAAGACTCTTTCAAAAGTATTTCATTAAGCCTTTAAGTCTAGCTCTCTAAAAAGTCAAGTCTTAAATTCTAAAGTGCTTATTTGCATACTTAAAATTAAGCTCAAAGTTTGCATCCTGCTGTTTGGTTTAAAAATTTCCTATAAGAGCTTATTTAGATTTTCAGCTTATGGCTTATATCTCTGTGCTTATTTCTATTAAGTTTAGCTCATTATGTTAGTCTTAGTATATTATTAGCTTATAGTTCATTAGTATAGCTTATAGTTAGCGTTTTGCAGGTTCTTTAAAAATTGATAAAAGCAACAAAAATATAGTTAAGTGTTTTTTCTGACCTTTTTTAAGCATTTTTTAGCTTATTCAGTGATTTCATAAAAAGTTCTTTATAAAAATTGTAAGGTTTATTGCTTATCTACAACATTTGCTTTTATAAGTTTACAAAAATAAAATAAAAAGGGGAAGATGGAAATCGGGAGTGAGCAAGGCTTGAACCCCCGACCTCAACACCCTCAACCCTTATAAACGTCTCACACAACACCTCACTACGAACGTGCCCTGGGGTCTTTTTCATTATAGTTTTACTTAGTTTAATATTTATACACGTTTAGTCCTTTTAGCTTAATAAGTTATTTTAGCTTATTTTGTAGCTTATTCGTTAAGCTGTGACCACGAGCTTATTTTTCCTAGGATCTAATTAGTTCAAGCTATTTTCCATAATTTTTTTAGAATTTTTATAATTAGTTTAGTATTTTTAAATATTTATTTTTATTAAAAACATTAAAAAATCATAAAAATAGAAAAATAATCAAAAAATATAATTCTTTTTTAGAAAATTTTCTTTTATCGTAAAGTTTCTAGGAAAATTAGTTTTATTCCCGTAGGGTTAAAATTACAAAATTTCAATTTTTAAAGAACGGGATTCGTTTCCATTCTCGTTTTTCGTGTTTTAAGCTCATTTCAAATCCGTTTTTGTTCTAGTTTTCTTTAAACTTACTTATTAGTCAATTAGAGTCTATTTAAAAAGAAATTTTCATTTTAGGTTTAATTTTTGAAATTTAGGGTTTTTAACTGCCATTTAGGGTTCCCATTTTCCGTTTTTAGTTAAAGTTGAGGTTTCCCGTGTTGATTTATTTTCTTGCTTTATTGTTTATTTTACTTATTTTAATTGTTTTTTTTAATTCGTAAAAATAGATAATCAAATCAATCTTTGTTTCCAATTCAAATCATTGTCCGAACAACAAACGTGGTCTCAATTTCATAAATCGTTAGGGAATAACGACCCGGGAATCATACTTCCCGGTTAATATACGTATTATAATATATATATATTTGTGAAGATTTTCCTTTCTACCTTTGTCCTCAATGGTAGTTTGGTAATTTTCTTTCATATTATATTTTATTATTACGTGTGTTGATTTACTAACAATCAATTTTTGGGGCCGCTGCCGGGGATTTGTGATTAAGATTCTTTCGTTTGAAGTTTGTCGATCGTGATTTGAAGAACCTTTCGTTTTCGAAAGTTATGTTTTTAAGAAAATCAAAAATAAAAAAAATTAAAAATATAAAAAGTAAAAAAAATATTTTTTTTCTTTTTAGTATAAGTAGAAGATTAAAAACAAAATATTTGCATCTTTCAATTTTTTAGTATTTATTTAAAAATAACAAAGTTGGTATAAGAAACACCAACCAAATAATACCTTCAATGAGGTATTATCCATAATAAGTTTCCAACTCGAAGTAAAGATTTAAAAATTTCCATTGTGTGTCCACTTCGTGATACGGCTCACGTTTAAAAAGTAAAACTTTTAAGAGCTACTATTGATAGTAGTTTGATTATTTGTTCAAGCTGTCTTTTCGTGTCGTTGAAATTAGATTGTGAATAACTTTTGAAAATAAACCAAAATATTTTTTTTATTTTCTTTAAATAGTGTATGCGCACTAGACGTTCCAATTATCCTAATAATTCAAACGTCACAATTCCAAGACGTCGGAGAAAACAAGTTTCTAACATGGTCGTAACCCTAAGTTTTTCAATCTATTGGTTTCACCAATGGAAGATTCGTACATGGGAGGATGTAGGGGGGGATACCTAAGATCATTCCATAGATTAAGCAACAAGATCAATGGACCACAGAAGATTCAAAAACATTAAAAGAACTTTTGATTGAAAGAAACAAAGAGAGGCTACAAACCCTTAAGATGAAAAATAAATAATGGAGAAGCTAACCTAATTTTGACTAAACTAGGTGTATTTATACTAATAAGGATTTGCCTTTGAGGGCTTTCTTTTTGGGCTTTTTACATCTTGCACGTATACATAATAAACATTATTATCTGACTGTCGAGCTGACTTTTGTCTTGTATCTTCGAGTGACCGAACCTTCTTTGTTTGGGCTCCTTTTTATGTGATCCTAACATTCTTCCCCTAGATGAGGTCATGAGAAGCTAACTCGTGCTTGTCTCTTTAGCTCGTTGTGATAGGGTACTTGTACTTGATGTGGCTTCGGTAATTTCATTCTTTACACCTTGATCATGATCTTCAGAAACATGATGTGATGGACTTGATCTGGATCTTTGTTTTGTTGAAGCTTTACTTCTCTGAATTACTTTATGTGATATTCATTTCGCTTTTGTCTTTGCCATACGCTGATCTTTAGTCTCATACATGTCTACATATCGTAGGTTCTGGTGTAGAGACGGTAGTTCAGCTTTTGGAAAGTCTTTGATGAAGCGTGTATTCTTACCTTCCTAATCATTATAAAGCTTTTAGAATCTTTGATGTAGAAGACGATTGTTTCTCGAGAGATTGGTGCGGACGCAAGAAGTGAAATAACCGCGCGCTTGTAAATTACTTACAGATTCTGTGGTTTGGATATGAGCATGGTGTCTTGTATATCGCGGAAATATTGAGTCGTCATTCCGCTATTGATATAGAATATATTTAGTTCACCAAATAAAACATGTGTGTATATGTAGATAAAATTCCACTTGAATGGTGTTTTCTAGAAAACGTTTTTAGAGAGACACACTAAAGGTTTTTATATTTTGTTGAGAGGGAGAGAGGTTGGCTGCGAGAATTGGGAGGACGATTACTCGTAATTTCCTATGGTAGTACGGTTACTGGTTAACCTTCCTGATTCCATTTGTGTTGGAGGAGTTGATTCTCAGATAGAGTTCATTTAATAGAAGAACTCCATACCTTGACAGAGTTTTTCCGGCTCTTATCAAAGTTGAACAAGCTCTAGAATTCCCAATATAATACCTTATAAAGATAATCAGAATTCCCCTATTGTTGTCGTTCAGACCGTTCTCTTGAACTGATGTCACCGTATAGATCGTATAAACACTTCATATATGTACTTTTCTTACTAAATAGAAGGTAAAGTGTTAAGTCAGTACAGTTTCATATTTGCCCGCCTGTAATATTACGTTCTATTCCTTTTTCAACGCGTTTTACCTTCTTAATACAATTAAGTACCGTAGATGGAATAGAAGGCATATGTGGCTAAAAAATGATTTGAAACTTTCGATGTGCTTGTTGAAATGAAAATTTGTTTTGTGGGCACAAACGAAGGTTTGAATCAGATTGCTTCTGATGATGTTTTGAAATATATCCGAAAAGATATGCAGGTTCTTAGTGCCTTGGGGATAATCCAAACTTGTACAGTACATTTATGCGAAATCCACTTCACTAGTGGGCGCAGTCCGAAGTAACCAGGCCTGTATGAGCATTCATACGTTACCCTGGTGGTTACACATTCTTTCCTCAGCATTCCATAAGATCACTTTCACGAACCATGAACAAAAAAGAGCATTGTCTTTTATCAAGTACTTGTGTTATTAACACAACCTTTCGGTACCTTGACATTTTGATCATTAATTAACAACTTATGCTCCCCCTAACATCGTGCGTTCGATTAAATAAAAGATTTTAGCAATGCGTGGATAGGACCATTTGCATTTTTAGAATCAATCGAAAGTCATGAATTATCCGTTTTAACAAAGTTTTTTAAGTAACATTCTCTCCCCCGGTATCAAAAGTAAGAAATTTATGAATAGTTTTTGATTCTTGAATGGACTTAAAAATGTATCAAACCTCCCCCTAACGTAATGATGGTGAGGTGAAAATAGCACAAAAATCAAGTGAGCAATTAAAACAAGACCTTTAGAATACCGACCAGGAATGTGTCCGGCAACTCTGTCTTTTGAATTGTAAATGGTTTGGTCGGTTTAAATCTCTTGCATCAATAGAATCAGCAACAGTGCTGTCCTTTTGATCCTGCTAAACTGATGTTATAACTGATTCTACACCTAAAAACAATGAACTGTTGACATGTTTGATAGGGTCCTAACTCCGATACACTGTTGAATATAAACAAGTTGTTTATGAGAAAAATGGTTCGGGGCGTAGACAACTTCTTGTCTGTGGAAGAAATAATGCAACTTGAATCGGATACATTAAGTTCTGGGTGATTAAGACCGGGTTTACAGTCGGGAAATAACCTGGCACGCCATACTACTCTAAACTAATTTGTTTTTTTTTTTTTGAACATAATATACATGATACAATGTGAAACATGTGGTTACTCGGAGACAGACTCATCCTGTAGTTCCTTCAGAGTCTCTGGGGACATTTGTTTAACTCCAAGCAGTGGGAGTAGAGTTGCGAAGCGCTCTCTCGGTAATGCCTTCGTAAAAATGTCAGCCAGTTGGTATTTTATCTCAGAATTAAAACTCCACAACTTCCTTTCAACCTGCTCTTTGATAAAGTGATGACGGATATCAATGTGCTTGGATGCTCCGTCCGAGTGCTTGTACACTATTACAGCATTTTTAGAGCAATAGCACCTTTGTTTGTCACAATACACGGAATTTTGTTGAACGCAAATCCAGTAGTCTCGCAGTGAGAGCGCATCCAGAGGAAATTTTGAGCACAGGCTTCGGATTAGGGCGAATGTATTAGCCTCTGTAGTTGAGTTGGCGTTAATTTTCTGCTCTTTTGGTAGACCAGCTTAACAAGTCGATTGGGCCTATTCGTCCAACGAAATTGCAGTGAACCAGAGAGTACTTCTCGTATTTCTTGTGTAATGTCATCACCTGATAGTCAGCATCTGAAAAAGCTTTTAGTTCAAAGCCGGAGTCCTTCAGATACACAGACCAATGTGAATGTTCCTTTTAGGTATCGATAAGTTCCCGCTTTATTGCGCTGTAAGGTGATTTCAGTAGGCTTAGCCTGGTCATAGTGCTAACATACAAACAGCACTGAACTAGTAAGGTTAGATGCACTAAGTTAACATAAGGGTATCATTCCATACCACGAAATCGTTGTTTGTGGGGTCTGGTTGGATGCAATGAGATTTAAGACACTTTGATGCATCAAGGTTGGGACGAGCTCGCCATTGGTGTGTCTTTGAGGTGTTGCAGGTGTAATAATACACATAACAGGGGGGACAAGTTTGGCGGAGCATAGGGGCATTGTGTGGAATAAGATGCTCTGGGATTTTGATGAAAACTTGTTAATCCTAAAATAGAATGACATTTGTCCCATCACGACATCTTGAAAGTTGAGTTCATTTCATACAAAGCTATAATAATTTGCTGGGCTTTGGGGTTAGCGAGGCATAAGATAATTTCATCTACATATATTTGTACCAAGTAGAAGATGTTTGCATGTTATTCTAGTGAAGTGTGTAGATAGGACAGCTTTTGTAAATCACGGACTTGTTTAGGAACGCTGATAGCTTGGTCATTAGCCACGCACGTGGAGCTTGTTGAGTTCCATGAGAGCTTTCTTGAAGGCGCGTAAACATGCGATGGGATGCTCTGGATATAACAAATCCTTCTGGTTGCTAAATAGACAACTTCATTTCAGTTCTTCCAGTTGAGGAAGGCGGTGTTCTTACGTCCATATGGAAGATGGAACATGTCATACTCGCCGATGTGGAGCAATGAAGAGTATTGATAGCCTTCAAGTATAGCAGGGAGCAAATGATTACTCAAAGTCAATTACAGTTCCTGTCGATATGCCTTTGCCATATACCGAGCTTTGTTCTTCAAGAACGGTCCTAATTTCATCCAACTTAATTTTGAAAATCCATTTGAGTGGTGATAAGATTATATCTGGACTGGGCACAAGTGTCCAAAATCATCTTGACGTTTCAAGTACTCTTTGAATTTCTTCCTGCATAGACATCAATCAAGCACGAGTGCTTATAGCTTCTTGTAAGTCTTTGTTCAAACATGAGTTAAGAAGGTCATTGAAGAAGCATCACATTGCGTCGAGTGTTTGAGCTGTTTCCTGGTCGAGAGGGTCGGTTCTTTATCCCCATTTTAATTTTTCAGCAGGGTTGTGCGGAGTCATTTTTGCACATGAGGGATTGGTTGTTGGGAGTAACATCGATGTTGAAAGAGTTGGAGTGAGATGCGTCTGGTATCGGTTTTTCTGGTGCATTATAAGGTGTCAAAATACAGTTACTGTCAACAATGTTCTTATTCAGTGTTTCAACATCAGAGACACTAGTGGCTGGTTGTGTGTATTGTTGAGGTAAGTGGGTTTTCAGTTAAATGCAGGACGCCTTCGGAGTTTATGTTGGTGGTACGTGGGATCTCCTCTGGGATTGCTCGGGGGCAGGAGGGGCAGCTGGAACTTATACCGGAGGGTTAGGTTTACGGATTGGTTGCGGTTTCATACATCATGACTGCTTAATATCTTTGTTAACAATTTCGGTCTTACTTTTGATTGGTTGGTGGGTATCGGAGGGGGGGCGGTGGGAAGAGGCAGGAAGAGAGGGTGGGTAGGGGAAGTGGAAAGTGGTGAAGCCATGGAACTGCTCTGGTGGTGTAAGAGGGGTGGGGTAGGAGGGATGGTGTGAAGGTAGGGAGAGAGGATGTAGGAGGCGGGTCTGTGGAAACTGGGTCTGATCAAAGGGGCTTGGGGGGGGGGGTGGGCGGTGTTGGGGAGAATGGGAGGAACGTTCGCAGTGTCGAAGTGGGCGCGGTGGGTGGGAGGTAAGAGTGGCGGGGTGGGCAGTTGGAGGGATGTATTGAATAAGGGGAGGGTGAGGGGAGAGGGTGGCTAGGGACATGTGGGGGAAGGGGTTTGAGATGCGAGGGGGTATCTTTGTGAATGGGGGTAATTGAAGAGATGGACTATGGGCGCTGACTTTCCGTGAGTGGGCTTGGCGTGTAGGTCGTCTTTTTTTTTCGTTTTAGTTCTCTTTTTACTGTCTTTTTTTTTTCTTTTTTTTCTATTTTTGTTTTTTTTTTATTTTTCATTTTCTTTCTTGTTTTTTTTTTATTTTCTTCTTTTTTTCTCGTTTATTCTCTTTTTCTATTCTATTGTTTCTTTTTTTTCATATCTTTCTTTCCTCATTTTTATTTGTTTTTTCTTTTTAATAGTGCAGAAGGCTGCGTCCTGAATGTAAAGCAAGTAAGTTCGAGGTTCATGTACTGTTTGGCAACATAAGTCATTTGTTGAGGTGCCGAGGCATGATATCTGGTTTGAACAGACGTCATTCCTTCGGTAGTTCATAGTAGGCAACGATGAACGGTTTCCTGATCTTACGCGTTCGTTTGTTGTAGATTCGGTACGCCTTATTGGTGGGTTGCATAGCAACAAATATACCTTTATCTGCTTTCGGCATTTGAGTTTTACCATCTTTATCGTAGTCATTGGTAGGATAGCACAGAGATCAAATACTCGGAAGTATTGAGATTTGGTTTCTTTCCCTTCGCTGTTCATTAATTATGTTTTCCATGAAGCAATGTGTACTAGAGATCGATTATGAGGATAACAAGCGTAGAAGTGGACGACAGCTTCAGCACTCATAGGAATAGTGGAGCTTTCGCAAAGAATGAGCATAGTACGAGCAAGCTTCAATAAGACGTTCGATTCCGTCTTTCGAAGCGCGTTCTTGTTGTGAGTACGACGAGGTACACACGTTTCATGTGTAATACCAACACTCTATAAACCTTCCGTCGAGTGTCTTATTCAAATCTCTCGTTCCTATTATCTGTTCTGAGCGAAACAGGCGAAACAGGTTGGCATTAAAGGCTAGTTGAGTTTTAACAATATACTTCTCAATCACTTGAGAGTTTCTCCTTTGATTGAAGAATCAGTTTACCCAAAAAAATATGGTGTAATCATCCACTCATCACCATAACCCTATACTTCTTTCCGTTTTTGTTACTTTTTGTTCTCATTGGTCGCAGAGGTCCTTATGTAGAGTTTGAGAACCTTCAGTATTGGTGTTTTCCTGTTCATCTAGTGGATGTGATGATTTCTTTACTTTTACTAGGCTGTCAAGTGGACACAACATGGTCCTTTGTCATATTATTCCAGCATGGGTAAACCCTACTTCTAACTAGAGATATTTTCCTGAGCCAATTCGTTCAAAGTTCCGGAAACTCAGAGATGATTCAGCCGACGTTGCATAAACCATGACTTCGTTGAAGAGGCTTTTGTAAGCAAGCAAACTGGTGGAAGTTGACAGCATTCATTCAACGAGATGGGAGTACAGATTTTGGTCCGTTGTTGAACCTTGAGTAGGATTCCACCTTATCGATAGTTGCGGTTGTCACACGAATGGCTGTCGGAAGGCAAACTTCTAAATCATCCATCACCAAACTGTCCTACAGAGAATAGGTTATGCTTGAGTCTTCAAATTTAGTAGTAGACTAGAGAGATGACAGTGTCACCCAGTTATAGTCACCATAGCAAATGATCGCTGCATATTCATCGTTGCCAAATCTCACTGTACCAATGAACTTTTCTACAAAGTGATAAGACTGTGCAAGATCACGGTCATAGGTCTGGAGCAGCCAGTATTCCAGATACCATATAGAAACATCTGTTCTACCTGCCCGGTACTCACTAACATATACGTTGACTAGGATGCTCCTGAAGGGTCTTCCGGTTAGTTAACAATCAATAATACCAGAGATCCCTTTTGAACATGCCTTTCGATCACTAAGTTTATGGTCAATAAACCTTAAGGACCCATTGGTTATTTGGGGGCTAGAACTAGCACTCCAGGCGTTGTTTCTATTGGCATTATAGTAGATTCTCAATTGATCCTTGTTAAAGGATGCTTCTCAATTAATGAAGAATGCCTTACAGTGGGCTTCACTAGGCATCTGCTATTAGCAACAGGTTTGCTAAATCGGTTCCAGACTTTCTGACTGGTTTCCATTCTTTCCTGAGGGTTGGCGGGTTTAAAACGCTTAGTCTGGTGGGGTTTAACATTCACAGAACCATCACACATAACCAAACAATCAGTATGATTAGCAAAAACCAAAGATTTGTTACATGCACCACAAACATTGTTCAAGTTTGAAACAGAAACAGAATGTTTAACAAGCAAATTAGAATCAACATGATTCTTTTTATTCAAAGTCCTATGGTGGGCTTCTACTCTCCTTGCATTCGCACTCTTAACCGGCAAAGAACTATGATTCCGAGGGGCTCTCTTAGGCACAGTTTTGCTGGCTCCAGAAGTGGGGTTTTTACTCCTGTAGACATAAGGCACACACACGTTATTAGTTTGCTTCTTAGGATGCACTACTGGTTTTGGTGTAGGTTTTGAGTGTAGGTCTGGAAAGGTTCACTGAAAGTTACTTGCCTCTTCTTAGGTAACGGGGTTGGTTTGACCCAGTTAGCACGTTTGGGTGGTGGAATATACTTAGAACCTAAGTTGTACATTCCTGGAGCAAGCACTTTGGGTGTCTCAGAGGTTGAAGGTCCACTACTTGTTGTACCAGTCACTTGGGCTTTTAGCTTGGTATTTTCAGCAGTGAAGGCACTAAGCTTTTCAGTGTACACAGTATGTGAGTGATTATTCGCCTTTGAGAGTTCATCATACCGCCTTTTCAACCTCACGTGTTCTACCTTAAGGCCATCTAGCTGAATCCTAAGGGAGGTAATCGTATCTTTCAACTGAATTCTGTCAGTTTCTAATGCCTGTTGGTCACAACTACTTTCAGTGGTACCTACTTTCAACACCTTCATGATGTTGATCTGAGCATCTAAATTCCTGATAGTGTATTCTCTTCCCTGAAGCTGTCCCAGCTTTTGTCTTAACTTGTTATTTTCAAAAAATTGCCATTGTACGGCACTAGTTGTGTCTATGCACTGTTTAAATATTCTGAAATTTAAGTTGTAAGTTGACATAATTCTGTTCGAGAAAGGCAAAACGTTTTTCAGATTCAGTAATCAGCTGTTTCTCGTTTGAATGAAATCTCAGCATTCAAGTATCAAGAACTTATAGTGTGTTCCCGATTAACATCATTGCAGATCTAAGATCTTCGCAAAGGCAATTCGAACTAGGGGGCACTACACTATCGGAAGTAAACACAATAGAGCAGATATCTTTTTCTAAACACTCAGCAATTAAGCAGTCATTTTTGATTAAAAGATTTTTCTTCTCTATGGTCAGGTTCTTGTTATCAAGAACACATTGTTCATACTCTGTCTCCAAGTCATCAAAAATCTGTTCAAATTCTCTTATCTCTTTGAAAAATGTATCATTAGCAGCTTGGATATGTTTTTTGAAATGGTCGTAAAATGGTACCAGTTGTTGTTCGACAAACTGTTTTGCATAATCAAAACACCATTCAGAAACATAGTCTGGTTTTTGTGTTGTTCTTTCTTTTATGATACCTTTTCAAATTGCAAGAATTGCCAGCACTTAATCATTTCGGGGAATGATCTGGCCAAAACTTGACTTGGAGGTCGGCATTGAGAACCAAAGGGATAGTGAACAGGACTGGGTTTGGTTACTAGTTTGCTAGCATGTTCATTGGCATGTATTTTGTTAATCTAATGTATCTTTTTTTTCAAACGACACGTTTAGTAGTCGTTCTCTGATCTTGTGCTATTGACCCAATAATGTAACACCTTCGGATATTCAACATTCCGCTGCATACTCAGATTTGAGGGTGTTACAATCACAATGTTGCAGATCTTCTCACAAAGGCATTTGATGTTAGCAGGTTTAACTTTCTGATTGCTAGCATTGGATTACTTAATCTTTGAATCATTGTTAAAGGGGAGGTTAATTAAGATTGGATAAAAGGAAATGTAACATTCAGCAGAAGTGGATGAAGGGTCAGGATAACCCACTGATCCCCAGCACACATTCACATCTGCTCAACTCTCTAATCTTGAACCAATCACCGTTCTATCACAATTTTAACCCAAAAAGACTCAAAAACCTAGGAAAGCTAAAAGGACCACTGAGCTATCTCAGTCTGGTGGACGTATTCACATTGATGCAGATGAGACTGTCTATAAGGAGTGGGAAGACAGAATGGAAAGGGCTGCCACTACTGCTTCTAGCTTAGAAGCAGAGCAGGACAGTGGTAACATAAATAGGACCCAATCCATGGCAACACTTATTGAGTCAAATCCTTAGGGAACTAGTTCAGGTAGTGGTCCCAGGTGCCAAGATACCATATTGGGGGTGTAGATGCTCAAACTAGATTTGAGACTACATCTAAACAGTCCAATGATCCACCTCTCTCAAGAGTTAACACACTTAGAAGTGGGGAGGATAGTCTAAAACTTATTGAATTGATGGCACATTGTACAACTCTGTCTGTATTGGTAAGAAAAAGAATAGAGAGATTAAGTGAGCTGAAAAACAGAAAGAGAGTTGTGTGATAAAAACAGAAAGAGTGAATTGGTGAGCAAAAAGAATTAAGAGATATTATGTGAGCATAAAAACAGAAAGAGAGATTATGAGAGTTAATATTTGGTGATGGAAATGCTCTTTGGACGAAATTGAGGTTAATATCGGCATCTCAATGTTAGTACTGCTGGGCATTACTTAGTACTGTTGGGCATTACTTAGTACTGATAGTCATATTTTAGTACTACTGGGCTTAGAGTTAGTATTGCTAGGCTAATATTAGTACTGCTGAGTGACCGTTAGTACTGTTTGAGCCATAACAGAATTTCCTTCTCTAAATATAGCCGTTGTGAAATTTCCGCCAACTACTTCGTCTATAGGTTTGAATAATTGGAGAATTCAAGATCTTTCTATATAAACATAAGATTTCTTCAAGATAAGTACAAATCTTATTCAGTCGGTGCAATTTAAAACCTTAAAAACTCTCTCATATCTCAATTACCTCTACCAAAACACTTATACTCTCTCCCACGACCATATCCCAGAACCTTAATTCACTTTCTATTCATCAAATGGCGAGTTTGGAATTTTGCGACAAGCACAACATGGTTGCGTACTTAGAGAAGTCAGAAGGAAGTGAGGGATTTCATCAAATCATTGATTTTCTAACTTTAAGTCACATCAAGAATGCCCTCACTGAATGTCCAACCCTTTATGATTCTCCTATAGAACAATTTTGGCAAACTACTGCTTTGAGCATAAATGAGGATGGAGTCAGGGGAATTACTGCTACCATAGATAGGAAGGTCAAGGTGTTTGTTTCTGAGGCCTCCATTAGAAGACATCTCAAGCTTGAGGATTCTGAAGGTCTTAAAACTCTACCTACTGCAGAAATTTTTGAGCAACTGGCTCTCATGGGGTATGTAATCACTTCTGATAGCCTAACTTTTCAAAAAGGACATTTTTCCCCTCAGTGGAAATTCTTCATTCATACCATTCTCCATTGTTTGAGTCCTAAGAAGACTGCTTGGGAGCAGTTTAGTAGCAATATAGCTACTGCTATCATTTTCCTGGTAACTAACCGTACCTTTAACTTTTCAAACTTAATTTTTAAGGCCATGGTAAAGAACATAGATAGTAGGTCAAAGTTTTTGATGTATCCCAGATTTATTCAAATCTTTTTGAACAAACGCAAGAGAATGCTTTTACCTTATAAGAGAACCTTTCCTACTCCTACCCTTACACAAAAACAGTTTAGTAATATAAAAAGGGCTTCCAAGGGATATTCTGGGGTGGAGACTCCAGTATTTCCAACCATGCTTACTACACCTGAGTCATCTCCTTCTAGAATAACATCTTCACCATCCTTATCACCCCAAACACATCCATCAACCTCACAACCACCATCTACATCACCATCTAACCAAACCACGCCTATTACTGAGGAGGCTGTTCTAATGCCTCATGAATCACCTCTTCAAAGTGTTCACTCACTTGGACGTGATAAGGGTAGTTTATCACTTAATGAATTGACGGATCTCTGTACCTCACTGTCCAAGAAGGTTGAAAGCTTGGAGTCTGAATTAAAGTAAACAAAAATGACCTATAATGTTGCTTTTACAAAACTGATCAAAAGGGTGAAAAAGTTAGAGCAGACAATCAATACAAGCCAAGCTAGGAGGAGAGCCAAAGTTGTAATCTCTGATGATGAGGAAGCTGAGGAGGATCCTTCTAATCAGGGAAGGAGTTTGATTGAAGAACTGGACTTGAATGTTGGAATTTCTTTGGTTCCTCCACATGCTGCAGATCAGGGGAGGATTGATGATACTCAGATTAGTGATCAACCTGAAGAGCAGTTAGGTGTTTTTAGTGCAGCTACAGCTCTTGCAGATGCAGCTAGAAGAAGACAAAGTGTTGAAAATGTTCAAACTTACACTAGAAGAAGAAGAGAAGTTAGTACTGGCAGTGGTGGAGTTAGTATTGCCAGTAGATTAGTTAGTACTGCTGATATTAGTACTGCCAGTGAATTGGATAGTACTGCTGGTGTAAAGGAAAAGGATAAAGGCAAAGCAATTATGCATGAGACTGAGCTGCCAAAGAAAATCAAGAAGAGGTTTCAAGTACAAATAAGTGTTGATGAGTAATTAGCTAAGAAGGTATTTGAGGAGGAACAAACTAGATTCAATGCTGAATAGGAAGCTAGATTTAAGGCAGAACAAGAAAGGATTGACTTTGGAACAGCCTTGGAATTGCAAAAGCGGTTGGATAAAAGAGAAGAAGTTGCAGCAAAAGTTGATCATGCTCATGATATTGATTGGAGTGATCCAGCTATTCTAAGATATCATACACTTCAAACTAGACCTTTCTCTGTGGCTGAAGTAAGGAAGAACATGTGTTTGTATCTGAAGAATCAAGGTTGTAGGATCCCTAGATCATTCCATGTATGAAGCACAAGATCAATGACACCAAAGATTAAACATTAAGAACTTTTTTATTAAAAGAAACAAAGAGAGGCTACAAACCCTTAAGATGGAAAATAATAATGGAGAAGCTAACCTAATTTTGACTAAACTAGGAGTATTTATACTAATAAGGATTTGCCTTTGAGGGCTTTCTATTTGAGCTTTTTACATCTTGGCCCTTATACATAATAAACATTAAATAACATAATCTTTCGAGCTAGACTTTTGTCTTGTATCTTCGAGTGACCGAAGCTTCTTTGTTCGGATCCATTTATGTGATCCTAACACCTTTATTCTGGGAATATTGTTTCTCGAAATGTCCTCACTCTGTGCATCCCATCACCATTTGTTATAGTTATTGTCGTTATGGTTGCTGTTGTTGCGTCCTGGAGCGGTCCTAGCTTGTACAACTTTATCCAATAGGTAATGCAACCCCCCTTAAATCAGATAAACACCGATCGACGAAACA
>BQNB010035224.1:0-44632 GCA_026074375.1 Tanacetum coccineum | reverse complement strand
AGCCGGTACACGTCCGATAACGATTCTCAGATACACGTAGGAAAAATTCCCGGTTAAGGATCAACTCAGCACGTAACTTTAATAAGTTAAAATATTGCACGTAAAAGTCAAAGATGTTGACTTGGGAATTTACGAAGTGTTACAACAAAAGATCTTGACGTCGTCTCTTGAACACTTTGACATAGTCACAAGGGATTGTGACGCCGTCTCCACGAACTTTATGCCATCTCTTGATCATCTTTATGTAAAGTTGCAATCTTGTCCCGTTTCCTCCCAAATTGAGTCAAAGTCACGTGTATTTCCTCCAAATACCTTCCAAATACTAAAATAAAAATAAGAAACGATTAAGCACGATAAATTGAGATATTTGCATGATTTTGGGGTTTAAATGACTCTGAAAAAGTGTATAAAATGACACCTCATCAAATACCCTACGATAACTAGAGATATTTGCATGATTTTTTGTATGAGGGTGGTGAGACTTGGACCAAGTTTGGGAGTCTATGTATGAGTGTGGGTTTCTTGGTTATAGATGGATAGTCCATTTTATAGAGTTACTCTGTGTCCAATATGGCCATTAATGGGAATCATTAGTTAGATTCAAAGATATGATATTGCTATTTGCCAAAACAAAAAAATTGACCAACTATTAATTGAAATTTTGTTATTAAGTTATATACAATATTTTTTTCTTCTGATAATTCATTATTTATTCTGTTGCTCAAAATAATAAAATTAAGCGACTTGTGAAAAATGTTTTTAAGTCTATTCATAAGCAATTCACAAACATGGTTCTAAGAACCACACCAAATTGCTGGTTCGACTTATTAAAAACGCGTAACATCGACTCGACTAAACCCAAATGGCTTGGACTAAACTAGAACCATAAACCGGTCAAATAACTTTCATTTTCTCTTTAGTTCCTTAAACTCATGATTAAAAAAGTATGATGATACGTTTGATTTATTTTAATGTCTGAAAATGTTTATGGTGGATTAATAAATGTATTATATAAAAATAGAGATTTTCTAATTCATAGGGACGTTTTTGGTATACCGAGTTTTTAAATTAGTTACGACATAATTCGATTTTGACCGTTGAAGACTAAATTAGTGATATAATTCAATTTTGCCATCTGGTTTTGAGATAAGAAAATTATCGTATTGGACATATTTGCAACCTGAAGATTTTGTATGTCTACTTAGTACAAATATGATCCAAATATGTCTAATAAATCATTTCTCTTCTTTCTTTGTTTCAAATGGTAATTCATGCTTATAAATTATAATGTGCAATATCACTTTTAGTTTACTTTATTGTATTTAAAGATATTTGGAAACTTAACTACAATATACGAACAAACATTAATTTTACATTTTGACTAAATATTGTTTTGAGTAAAGAAATTTGTAATTCTTATTATATCTAAGAACTTTGCAAAAAGGTTTCTAGGGGTATTTACTATAAAGAAGTGCGAAAGGATGCTTTACAAGCATGAAAATTTTGTACTTTTTTTCCATTCTAATATTGTTCATATTTTATTTTGACATGTCTAGAAATAATTATCAACTCCAATTTTTTTCCTTTTAATTATTCAGATATAATGATAATAGTTTTTGTCACACAATATAACAATCTCACTTTTATTCTTTCATTGTGTATTTTTTTACATGTACAATAATTTTAAGAGGAATTTTTTTATTCTAACTATATTGTAGTTACATTTCATGTATATGTGACATGAAGATATTATAAATGTAGAATAATTTTAAACAATTAGTACAATGCAATAGGGATATCATAGGACATCATATAAAGCTGCAAAAAGTTTATACCATAACGAAAATATGTTTACAAAACTAAAAGTTATATTATAAATTTTGTTGAAGACAAATATACGTGAGGAGTATTGAACCACTATTTAAGAACCATACGATGTCTTATCGACACAACTTGTAATCTTGTCGGATGCACTTTTCTTAGTTTTAAGTGTTCAGTTTGTAAAGTTACAAATCAATCTTCTATTTTATGTTTTGAGAAATGAAAAAACAAAACCCTATAACACATACAAGTTTAGCTTTTATATATTATATCATTAAACAAAATTAAAATTAAACCGACAAAGGGATGGATTTTTTTTTTCATATTCAAAATTTTACCCAGGAGAACGAGTCAAATTAAAAGTAAAACTAATTAAATTAATTATATCTATATTAAATTAAAGTAAATTTATTGAATTAAATTAAATTTAAAACATATAACTATTTATCTAATTTTCATTGTTCGTGAATAAGGTAATTTTGGTTTTTTCTACTTAGTAATATGTTTCACACAACGATCGACTGATAAGATGCATAGGCCTACTCGCAAGTGAAACAATTCCGTATTCATTGGAGCGTTATTGGCAGGGTGTTCGGAGAGCAAGATTATTGGCATCCTTGTTCATGTATCAAAAAGATAATACATATTTTTGTAGTGATGTACATGATACCTAAGCTAGATAGAATTTGAAACCTAGACTATTCTCCGGCAGCGGCGCCAAAAACTTGATGTGCTGTTGATTGCAAACCGAAGTTTTACAACCCTCCTAAGCAGTGTGCCTAACCATTGTAGTATAGTATAGGCAAGACTCGGGGGGGTTATTATCATTCTCTAGGGGAATAGTTTGGGTAGGCTCGAATTGTATGGTCACTAAGGTCTAAAGGTTGAGAGAAGATTATTTTTGTGTTTTTATATTTTATGAAAGCAAGTAAAATCTTGAGTTTGAAAGGGGTTTTGATTAAACTAATTAACTACTCCTAATTCTATTCTAATTGCATAAAAGTGAAAGTGATGGAAAACTCTTATGGTTAAACAAATGTGTTTACTTAATCATGCACTAATCCCTAGTTGTCTTCTCCAATTTATTACCCGTCACCCTCGTAATGGAATTTATAAGTATCTAAATAATTAAAAACCTAACTCGGAATCCACCCGAATGGTAAGGTAGTATGAAGACTATTGCACGGGTATCATTTAACCTAGCCGCGTTTTCCTAGACGTCTTCGCTTTGCAATTAAGAAGCTAGTTTCCTAAAGCATAACACGCACATCATTAACAAGAAGTAATAAGAAAAGATAAACAACTATTTCGTGCAATCATAAGCAAACTCAAATTATATTTAGCCAAGCATGTTGATTGAAAGCGAAAAAAATCAATCAAACAATACAGACATATCGAATGATTAAAAGGGATAAAGAACTTCACTTCAATTAAACATGGAGTTATGATGAGAGTACAAGGTTTAAGAAACCCTAAAAATAGACCTAAATGTCTGCTCCAAAGCTTACCAACAATTTTCGCACGATTTTTCCACACAAAACATAAAAAATAGGGGTTGTATATATAGTGAATAAGTCGCGACGACGTCACTTGTTAAATGCGACGTCGTCATCCCGTAGAATCTTCTATGGGCTTCTCAATGTCGGCTACTCTGACGTCGTCACAAAAGATCTTGACGTCGTCTCTTGAACACTTTGACGTCGTCACAAAGGATTGTGACGCCGTCTCCACGAACTGTATGCCATCTCTTTATCATCTTCGTGTAAAGTTGCAATCTTGTCCCGTTTCCTCTCAAATTGAGTTCAAGTCACGTGTATTTCCTCCAAATTCCTTTCAAATACTAAAATAACAAAAAGAAACGATTAAGCACGATAAATAAAGATATTTGCATGATTTTGGGGTTTAAATGACCCTGAAAAAGTGTATAAAATGACACCTCATCAGTTCACCCAACGAGATATGAACTTGCATCTCTTATAATACCTCGAATCCCGTTACAACTAGGCCTAACATGTCCCATTTATAGCATTTTTCTAGTTATCTAAATTTTAAGTTGGTAAAAACTAAAAGTTACATAGCAGCCTTTGAATTTTATGTTTTGAGAAATGGAAGAACAATCCTTACATGCATACAAGTTTAGCTTTATACATTATATAAGAAATGAAAAATGTGTTTCATTTAAATACATGTTTATTAACTAAACGAGGCATGCAGACTCGTGCGATGCACACAGATTATATCTAATGTGTTTCAGATGAGTTGTGTGTAATTGTTGTTGGCGTTTTTGGCTTAGTCTTGTTGGTCATTAGAGTTTTGGTGTTGTGGTTATATTAGTTGTAAAAAGTAGTCATGAGTTAGTGATGTTGGGATGCCGTTTCATTTAACATATGTTTAGTATTAAACTATAAATACGTTTTTATTCGTTTTTATTTGTTTTCATATTTTGTCGTCATTTTTAATACGTTTTCGTACATAATGGGACTTACCCACTCCTTGCATGGCAGTGTAAAATCATTTGGATATATTAATGGTTCTTATATAAAAAGTAAAATCAATTTGATACATTAATAGCTATTGCATGAGAGTTGTGTGCATAGTGCTATATATCTTGCACCCCTCATAATGGATATCTCCACAATAAATTAAGGGACGACTCAATCTTTTATAATAATAGATATTTTTTGTCAATACAAATAACTTCTTTAAATATCACTAATTTTCTAGATATCAAATCTCCACAATTCAATATACTTAATCCAAAAGTGTAGATTAAAGTTGGTGTATAATTAAAAATTAATTGTATTGACATAATTATTAACGAAAGGGCGATGCTGTCTTTTCACGTTATCCACATTTGTGGTTTTATCCGCAACAGCAGATGCATCTTCTTCTAGATCCGAATATGTTTATGTTTCAAGCGTAAATTGATTTTTTTCATACATTATCGATTTTCATCGGCAATAGCATGATTTTCGTCATCAATAACCTGGTTTTCGTCCACCATATGTTGAATTTCATTCATATCTTACAAAGGTTGTTAATAGATAATTTCAAACCTACATTCGAGAAAAAAACAAAAACTAATCCCTAATTTTGAAAAATTATGACTAGTATGAATAGTCAATTATTAAATGTTTTGAAATAATTGTAATGATTAATCTCGATTTTGTGTTTGTAAAAGTGCACACCCTAATATTTTTTGATGGATAATGACATGGGTTTGAGACCTTTAGCTTTTGTGTGTGAGAAAATTACCCATTACAATTAAAGCCAATGGATAAAAATGAAATGGAAACTAATTATTTAATTTTTTAATATTTAAAAAAAATATAATTTATATGAATCTCACACCGTTGTCACGCTATAGTGAACCACCAATCAAAAGTCATATGATCAGTTCGATAAAGTATTCTAAAAGACTTGGTTTCTAGGTATATTTTAGAATCTTAGTATTATTATGGATAAATGCATTAAATTGAGTTAGAGCTGATGGATATAAACAAAATGAAAACCAAGTATTTAATCTTTTAATGCTTTTTAATAATATGATTTATATGAATCTCACACCGTTGTCAAGCTATAGGTCACCACCTATCACAACTCATATGAATTCTATCCAATATTCTAAAAAATGGTTTTCACATATATTGTAGACTTTAGTATTATTCTGGATAAGTATATTCTATTAAAATTACTTCAATTATATATAACCGTGAAAAAATCAAATAAAAAGAGAAATATACGTGATATGAATAAAAAAACTGGAAAAATTAAAAAGCTCTCAGTTGTTTTTGAAATGTTTACATAAGATAGGGAACTTTGGTGCATAACTAAGTTGTGAATAAATTTTTCGCGATTTTTGGTTTCTATAGGTTTTTTAATGCACAAAAAAATAAATATTAATGAAATAAATATTTTGATGCACAAAAAATGTATTTATAAATGTTATGCAAAATTTATTTATAATACAGACACTAAAAAGAAATTGGAAGCACAAATGTGTTTTTGATGCACAAAATATCAATTTATAAAATTCTATTGCGCAAATGTATCCTTTACAAAAAAATTTTCAGCAAAACTATACACTTACGTAGAAACTTACTTAAAATTATCCAACAACATCTTCATTTCTTGTGGAGTATTTTAGAAATTTTTAAAAGCTTTTTATTTTATTTATTTGCCTTTTTTATTATAAACTTACCTATCTACAATTATATAAGTTTACCAATATGTTTTTCCCTTTATGAAGTATATCCTAATTGCCAAATATATATTATAAACCGGGTCAATTAAATCAAAATATATCATTATTTGAATGTTTTTTCAATGTGTTCAACATAATCACCATTTGTTAACTCTGTATCTCAACTTTACACAACATGTAAATGATATATTTTGTAAATATTAATTAAGTTTTGAATTGCTATGTTTTCCAATTAAGAGAAAACATGCATCCATTAATGTCCATTTAACTTTTGAAATGACAATACGTGCTCATTTCAAAAAAAGAAGGAGGCTAAATGTGTCCCAATCTTTTACAAGTTAGCCCACAAAAGGTTATTTCTATGATTTTAGGCCAAAATTACCATCTTTGAATCTTTTTGCCGCTTCATCACATTTAAAATATGTTTTAAGTAGTAACAATCTCATACAAAAAAAAAATACATACTAAAACAACAAGAATACATGTTCGGATACTAAGATCACACAATCAATCGTGCTTTCTATTTTCCCCCAATCTAATTAGTAATATGGTATATCAGGTACGATTCACTACTACACAAAACATCTTTTGGTACGCTTGTTTGATACGGTTAGTGAGAAAACCGTACCAAAACATAAAAAAAAGGTCATTTGATACGGTTCGTAAAGAAACCGTACCAAAAAATATTTATTTGCTACGGTTTAAATGCAGTGTTTGTTTTTTGGTACGGTTAATTATAAAACCGTACCAAATAGTAGTCATTTGGTACGGTTTTATAAATACAGTTACCTAAATTAAAGTCATTTTGGTACGGTTTTTTTCGGAACCGTTACCAATTATTTAATTATTTTTTAAATTA
Organism: Tanacetum coccineum; assembly: GCA_026074375.1. Taxonomy (NCBI): domain Eukaryota; kingdom Viridiplantae; phylum Streptophyta; class Magnoliopsida; order Asterales; family Asteraceae; genus Tanacetum; species Tanacetum coccineum. The sequence goes on along the minus strand of BQNB010035224.1, from coordinate 37,748 downwards.
AGTTTTCTTAATTAGTGTATATAAAATTCAGGAGGTGACAATTCAGGTTGGCGGATTCGGGTTTATAGGTTGGTCCGATCATAAAACCCCAACCCAAAACCTCACCCATTTAAATAATCATTAATTTTTTTTCTTTTCTGGTTTTTTTTTTAGGGAACTATTGTAACCTACATGTCCATAAACTTAACCCGAATACCTGATCCAATTTAACATGTATGGTCGGTATTTGTACTTGGGTTGGTGGTTAAATAGGTAACACAGGTTTAATAGGTTAAACGGGTTTTTGTTTGACCCATTTAACCCGTTTTATATACAAAAGTTGACACATTACACGGGTTAAACATGTAAAATAGGTATATGGGTTGATTAAATCAAAATATATATTATAAACCGGGTCAATTAAATCAAAATATATCATTATTTGAATGTTTTTTCAATGTGGTCAAAAACCTATCACCATTGTTAACTCTGTATCTCAACTTTTCACAACATGTAAATGATTATTTTGTAATTATTAATTAAGTTTTGAATTGCTATGTTTGCCAATTAGAGAAAAAACATGAATCCATTTAATGTCCATTTAACTTTGAAATGGACAATACGTTGCTCAATTCAAAAAAAAGAAGGAGGACTAAACGTGAGAGATACCAGAAATCTTTTACAAGTTAGCCCACAAAAGGTTATTTCTATGATTTTAGGCCAAAATTACCATCTTTGAATCTTTTTGCCGCTTCATCACATTTAAAATATGTTTTAAGTAGTAACAATCTCATACAAAAAAAAAATACATACTAAAACAACAAGAATACATGTTCGGATACTAAGATCACACAATCAATCGTGCTTTCTATTTTCCCCCAATCTAATTAGTAATATGGTATATCAGGTACGATTCACTACTACACAAAACATCTTTTGGTACGCTTGTTTGATACGGTTAGTGAGAAAACCGTACCAAAACATAAAAAATGGTTAGTGAGAAAACCGTACCAAAACATAAAAAAAAGGTCATTTGATACGGTTCGTAAAGAAACCGTACCAAAAAATATTTATTTGCTACGGTTTAAATGCAGTGTTTGTTTTTTGGTACGGTTAATTATAAAACCGTACCAAATAGTAGTCATTTGGTACGGTTTTATAAATAACCGTACCAAATAAAAGTCATTTGGTACGGTTTTTTACGAACCGTACCAATTATTTAATTATTTTTTAAATGTAGTTTTCTTAAATAAGTGTATTAAAAAATTAGGGGTGACAATTCAGGTTGGCGGGTTCGGGTTAATAGGTTGGCCGATCATAAAACCCCAACCCAAACCTCACCCATTTAAATAATCGGGCCAACTATGTCAACCCTAACATGTCTAAACATAACCCAAACCTGACCAATTTAACATGTATGGTCGTATATTGTTACTTGGGGTTGGTGTGGGATAAATAGGTAACAATGGTTTAATAGTTAAACGGGTTTTGTTTGGACCCTTTGAACCCGTTTTATATACATAAAGTTGACACATTACACGGGTTTGTTTTTAAACATGTAATATGGTATATGGGTTGATTTTAAATCAAACAATATATATTAAACAGGGTCAATTAAAATCAAATATATATCATTATTTGAATGTTATTTTTCAATTGCTTCAACATAATCACCGTTTGTTAACTTCTGTATCTCTTAAACACTTTACACATCATGTAAATGATATATTTTGTTAAATTATTAATTAAGTCTTTTGAATGTGCTTGTTTTCCATTTTAAGAGAAAACATTGCATCCATTTAATGGTCCACTGATTTAACTTTTGAAATGACAATACGTGCTCATTTCAAAAAAAGAAAGAGGCTAAATGTGTCCCAATCTTTTACAAGTTAGCCACTCAAAAGCGGTTGATTTCTATGAATTTTAGGCCAAATTACCTTCTTTGAATCTCTTTTGCCGCCTTACATCACAGTTTAAATTTGATTTTAAGTATGTAACAATCTCATACAAAAAAAATACATACTAAAACCAACAAGAATATCCTGTGCGGTACTAAGATCACAAATTCAATCGTGCTTTCTTATTTTCCCCAATTAAGTAGTAATATGGGATATATCCAGGTACGATTCATACTTCACAAATCCATCTTTTGGTACGCTTGTTTGATACGGTTAGCAAGTAAACCGTACCAAAACATAAAAAAATGGTTAGTGGAGGGGGAAAACCGTTACCAAAACATAAAAAAAGGTCATTTGATACGGTTCGTAAAGAAACCGTACCAAAAAATACTTAGTTGGTACGCTTTAAATGTAGTGCTAGAACAATTGGTACGGTTCGTAAAAAACCGTACCAAATGAAATTTATTTGGTGCGGTTTAAAATAACCGTACCAAATAAAAGTCATTTGGTACGGTTTTTTACGAACCGTACCAATTATTTAATTATTTTTTAAATGTAGTTTTCTTAAATAAGTGTATTAAAAAATTAGGGGTGACAATTCAGGTTGGCGGGTTCAGGTTAATAGGTTGGCCGATCATAAAACCCAACCCAAACCTCACTCATTTAAATAATCGGGTCAACTATGTCAACCCTAACATGTCTAAACATAACCCGAACCTGACCAATTTAACATGTATGGTCGTATATGTACTTGGGTTGGTGGGATAAATAGGTAACACAGGTTTAATAGGTTAAACGGGTTTTTGTTTGACCCATTTAACCCGTTTTATATACAAAAGTTGACACATTACACGGGTTAAACATGTAAAATAGGTATATGGGTTGACCCGTTTAACCGTATAATAAAATATATATAAAATAGGTATTTCGCGACCCACCAACTGAACGAAAGAAGAAAAAAGGCGACTAAAGGTAATTAACTTTCATAACGCAACAACTTTTATATATTTCCCAGGTTGACCCAAAACCGACCCGAAATCTATTTAGACTCAACCCAAACCTGTTAGTTTTCTTGTCGGTTTCAGGTGAGGTTTTCGTTTCGGTCAGACAATTGACACCCCTCCAAAACACATTTATTCTTTTCTACAGTGTTCAATAATTGCTATAAGTATCGTTGATTTACCAAAGCTTATTCTAACGAAAGTTAAAATAATCAAGTATATAACATCTAACAATGACGTTGTTTTTGTTTACGTATGATATGTAAAACGTGTTTAAGGAAGGATTTAGGAGGGTTGTTGTTGGAAATTTAGTTCAATTGTACGGATCTGGAGGTACGAAGTATACACCCAGATGTCTCTGAACACCCTGACTCAGATAGTGGTTAAGGGAATTCTAGTCGCTGATGAACTTTGGTCAGTTAACTCCTCTGTGAGTAACTCTAGACTGAAGGATGTTTATTGATGATGATGTCTCTGGGTTTTGCTATGTTTATTTATTACATACTAAAGATGAAGCATTAGATAAATTCAAAGTATTCAAAACTGAAGTTGAATTACAATAAGGGTCTTTGATCAAAAGATTTAGGACTGATAGGGGAGGTGAGTACATGGAAACTATGTATTTTCAGTCTGTTGGTATTATCAATGAAACGACTGCCCCCTATACTCCACAACAAAATGGTATATCTGAAAGGAAAAACAAAGTGCTGAAAGAAATGGTTATTCCATGTTGTACTACTCTGATCTGAGCGTGTAATTAATGGGCTTGAGACACTAATATTAATTTGCTATCAAATCCCCCAATCTAGTATTTGGTCATGTACAAGTAATATGATGTTGGACTATGTAACTGTGTTTCCCTTTAAGTTGTTCCTTTTATAGGTAAGTCAAGTTTAGTTATAAATTCATTCCCACTCTGCTCATCTTTCCCCATTCCTAACTTAGCACTACGATGATGTGTTATTCTATACACCTTTTCAGGTCATTTAACCACCTAAATCATGCAAAATACGTGTTTAATCGTTTCTTTTTGTGTTTTTAGCATTTGAATGACATTTGAAGAAAATACACGTGACTTGGACTTAATTTGGGAAGAAACGGTCAAGATTACAACTCTACACACAATTTGATATCAATAGGGCATACAGTGCGTGGAGACGGCGTCACAAAACCTTGTGACGTCGTAAAAGTGCCCAAGAGACGGTGTCTCCTCGATTATGTAACTACCCCTCCCCCCTCATACCCTTGCTTTTTAGTGTAAGATACCCCTAGTACAACCCTTCAAGTTGACAAGATTCTCAAGTAGCGAGTATGAACAACTTGGTTCTTGATGATCCTCTCCGGTGAGACCTCGACATGTATTGCTTTCTTAACCAACCATTGACATCAAGGGGATGGTGTGCGAAGCTCTGAGACGGTGCTAATCAAGAAGGCATGAGCAATCATGAATCCGTCAAAAGGGCTGTCCCATTAGTTGTTATGGGTGTTGGGATCTACTAACCGTTCCTAGTGTGGTTACTAGGTGATCTCGAGTGATCGAGTTAGCTCACCCCAGATTGGAGGGTGTGATCTAGATGTACTGGTGAGGCAAAGAGGTTTTAGCTCACATGTCCTATCTTTCGCCATAGTTGGAACCCCGTACTTGAGGTCGTTGACCTAGCCTTGGCTTTGTGTCATAGTTGCCGACATTGTATGTGGTAGTACTTTCGTCTTTTTTTTGTTACCGTGAAATCATTCTTCGTTACCTCCCACAGAATTTATCATTATCACATAGCGTTACGCTTTTACGCAATAATTGAAAACTAAGGCAAAACCCACTGAGAAACAAAGTCAACTGACATAACACCTGTTCATTGAGATAGTACGCTATAAGCCGAGAATGCCATTAACTAACTAATACATAAGGGTGCTTTTCTATAACTGACTAATCCATATGGTCGCTTTTCTATCTTGGTCATGTTCAACATGTGCGACACACAACGCATGGCAAATTTGATACACTCCTCGCAGTATCATAGCTTTAACAATAGAGTAATTCAGTTATCTTAGTATCCCTTCACGATCAATGTTTTAAAAACCGGTTTTTTAATTACCCTGATCGAGCCACCAAGTCATGGTTAAACCAGTTTAACCGGCGGTTGAAACCAGGTTTTTCGGTCAAAACCGGCTTTTGGTCATCCGGTTCAACCGGCCGGGTCAACCCGTGTTTTAAAACGCTGTTTAATTTTTTTTTGTGATTTTTAATATTTAGTTGTATAAATTTTATGTGTGATTTTTTTATATAGAAAAAGATATTTATATTTCTTGTGTAGAATATATGTGTGATTTTTTTAAGGTTAGTTGTTTAAAATGACATAAAATTATTTTTTCACCCTCTCCGAAAACTAAAATCTCCAAGCCCCGCCCAAATTTCCCCCAAAATCAAATTATCCCTCCATCTACAATCTCAGATCTGAAATCCACTTCCCCAAAATGAAAATGCACCTCCATCTTACATTAGTTTTCCCAAACTTATTTTCTTAATCTCATAGCACACTCTCTCGTCTCTTTGGTCACCACCACCGGTCCATTGCTACCAATACCATCTTCATTTATCCACTAATAAGGTACTATAATGTACTATTATATCTTCCAATCAGGTATATATTCTTGATCTAACATCCATTTAATTATAAACTCGAGGTGTTGATGGGTTAAGTTAAGGGGTTGTTTGTCCGAATTGTTAACTCCTCCGGTGCCACCATTAATGGTGGTTTTAAACTCAATTGCATATAGGCTCAATTCTATTAAGTTTGAAATTTGTTTATTGTTTTTCAAGGTTTGCATTTTTTATTTATTTATAATTATAGGTTTAATTGAAATTTTAGTTTGTTTATAGTTAGGGATGTGATTGATACACAGGATTATGGCGGGGGCTATAACTCATGGTACTAGAGGCAGGGATGGTCGAGGGAAAAGTGTTGGACAAAGCAGTTGTAGCGGTGGTCGAGGGAAGAAAGCACTGGTAAAAAGAAAACACTCAAACTTTGCTTATCATTACATTTAATGAATGATTAGCTTATTAGCTTATGTTTTAAAAAATGCAGATGCTTGGAACGATTTGATTTGGGAGCAATTACAGTGGATTTCGAGGTATAGTTCAAAGGAAAACAAGGTTAGCCGCACCTTCTTGAAGGTTCGTATATTAACTAGTTAACTTGATCATGTATATATGTAATTATGTTTGTTGACCTATTGTAGACCTGTAGTGAAAATACCTAATAGATTTTGTTGTATTTTTGCTGATGTTTGGCTCCTGCACTTAGAGTGTTTGGCTGCAGAAGTTAGGATGTTTGGATGTTGCTGTTAGGCTGCTACTTTTTGGTGTTTTTTTGGGCTAACGCTGCTGTTTGGTTGTTGTTTTCACGCAACGTGAGGTGTGTTCTGTTGTTGTTTTAGCATTATACAAAAGTTTTTATGCAATATTAAATAGGTTATGTTCATTGTTGCTTTTTTGTAGTGTATGGACAGTGTAAATTCCCCGGTTAAGAAACAACCCACCCCAGCAGCAAAGGCTGAAGCAACTGGAACACAACTTGCCGAAACAGAAACACAAGGCCAATCAACAAAAAGACAACAATTTCGCGACCCACCAACTGAACGAAAGAAGAAAAAAGGCGACTAAAGGTAATTAACTTTCATAACGCAACAACTTTTATATATTTCCCAAAAACCAAAACAATAACGGTTTAAATCCTTTTGCTTAGCAACATGTCTGATAAGCCGTGTCACAGCCTCTGTAGGAACAAAATATTTTGCGTTTTGTATAACATTATGGTAGCTATGCAAATATCCTTAGGAACTTCATGTGATTGCTTCTCAGTCTGTTAGCTCTAAATGCATATGTAAATGGAGTTTGTTATCCTTTTTTAATTACAAAAGAGCCTCTTCAATAGCTTAAAAATATTGCACATGTCAAGGACAGGTTGTGGTTTGTATTTCTTTGTGAGTTATCTGTTAGTTTATGAATCCATTTATAGATGTTTACTCCAATGATTATTCATTACTGAGTAAAGAACAAAAACAAAAATACTACAAAATAAGCGAAAAGAAGATGTCGACTCCAATAGAGGTAACACCAGGGGTACCACTATTAAACAATTTTTGGCTACAGAGTATGATTTAAATGCAGACAGAGCCATCTGTTGAGATGAAAGAAGACTTCAATTTCTTGAGTGGAATCCTTCATCGTTAACAGCTAAAGAAATTTTTGTTGAACAGGTGTTATGTAAATCCTTTCGCTTTGGAATTCACTTTGACGTCTTTAGTCTGTAAGATGATAACCTATTTTTGAACTCTAACATAGTTATTAAAATAGTTCTGCATTTGTAGCGTAGCAGGCATTATGCTATTTTACGTATTCCATGTTTGTATCATAGTACTACTTCCGGTTATAAAAAATCTATAGAAGCTGAACACCTTTCAATATTAAGTCAGTTCCCCGCCGCAACGCGCGGGCAGTATGCCCCTCTTTCTAATTATTTTGCATTTAAGTAGGTATAGTTAGTATCACAAACATAATTGTTACTAGGATGTACTATTTGGTACTAAAGAAGAATCTGAATCATGTAAATCAATATGATAAGTCATGTAGTGTTTGCGTTGTTAGAGACAAAATCCTGTATTTGATATATGATTTATATAAGAATCATGGTTGATTCGGCTGGTAGGTCGTACTGGATGAGGTAATTCAAATCCGGAATAAAAGACAAACATCAAGATTGAGCTTTTTGTAGGAAAAGGAAACAGGGTCCCTTGTTACTTTTCAAGTTCTTTTTGAAGATACACATTCACAAAAAAGGGTGTACATTACCGACAACCGAGTTGGGGTATATTTCTTTATCTCCTTTGTTGTGTGTTTAACTAATTGTTAACTACAAGATTAACCATTATGCTAATATCTATATAGGGAACTTAGAAAGAGAAGTTATTGATGAAGCATGGGCCAGAGAAGTCGCGTGAACTAGATGGAGATTTGGATTTATGGCACAAATGTAGTGGTGGGAATGTAAAGGGGAGAACATTTGGTACTAGTTCATTGTTGGATCTCTATTTTCTGGTAAGAGGCATGCCTTCAACGTCATCTACTTGCATGTGTGATACTAATAGCTCGACAACGCGGGATCGATCAAGTGGTGCTTACAAAACTAAATGAGTTTTATAGGGGTGTGATCGCTCCTCTTCATACACTCGCTCCTCGATATCGAGGTCCTTGTTTTCACGATGATGGTGTTCATATAGTTGTAATGACATTTTTATCTTTGATGTTTTGTATAAATGCATGATTTTCTGATTGTTGTGCTTGTTGGCATATATATAAAATGTTAAGTTTGTTAAACAATGTTTGAGTTTGGTGTATATAGAATTATTTTGGTTCTTGGCTGCTGCAAAAGATATTGCAGGTAGCGTTTGGTTAAAAGCTAGGATACAGGAAAAGAATTGAAACATAAATATTTTTTTTGGAAAAACAGACTTTGATGCGGTTTGTTAAAAAACCGTACCAGAAAAGAAAACATATCTCCCCTGTGGTGAGACATTTGGTGCGCTTGTAAATAAAATCGTACCAAAAAATTCATTTTTTGGTACGGTTTTAGAACCGTATCAAAAAACATTTCATTTTTTGGTACGCTAGCATTTAGTACGGTTTCAAAACCGTACCAAATGAGCTTTAAAACCGTACCAAATGAGAATTTTGTGTAGTAGTGATTAAAGCCATTCTCAAAATTTGATTTGTAATTAAAGTCGCTCCATTTGTACAAACACCAAGGACACCTCTTTGATGTTAAAAGTTGGAAAGCGATTTGTAGAGAAGTTCTTTTAAGAACCAGAAATATTTATGCAAAAATGCACCAAACTTTTCAAATGACAATTTACAATTTAACAGTACACACTTTATGTAAGGTTATATAAAAGCCAATAATTTCTTTCTAGCCCACAACCATATGTTTTTATTTTATGTACAATGGCCACATGATTATAAGACGCATTTTTTTTACTATTATTTTTTGAACAAGACGCTATTTTTTAAGATATGGGCATATCATATGTCTACAATATTCTATATTTATACAACAGCAAAATAAAAATAACAATAATAAAACAAGAAAGAGCAAAAATATGAATAAATGTAGAGTGACAAATATAATGAATGTAAATTCACATTAATCAAGTCTAGTTTTTCAACGAAGTAGAAGATAAATAAGTAAATTACTATAGATCGAGAAGCAATAAAGAAAAGTTAAAGTGGGAAAAAAACACATTCAAAGAATCGATCCCTAGTCATCGTATACCATAACTATATTCACAACTCGGTCAATCAAGCTGTGTTTTTGTAACTTTCAATATTCACCATCTCGAGTCACATATTTAACATATTCTTTGTTCGATCTATCATTGACATTACCTTGAATTGATTCATGCAACAACATTTGGACATTATTCGTACTAACATGCCACCTTAAGTGGAGTATGTATGGACTATAGATGATGGCACATGCATCAACGTCTCAAAATGCACATAGCTTATCCAACTTCTTCAATTATTGAAGAAGTTAGATGAGGTATATGTTTTATGTGATGTTGACGCATGTGCCATAATATATAGCCCATGCAAACTTCACTTAATCAGGTCACCTCAACACCGGTGTCAAAAATGTGTTTAAATCACTTCAGGATATGGTGAATATTGAAAGATGAATATCGTGAATACTGAGAGCAACATCAAGACAACTTTTATTGTCATCTTTTATTGTTTACCGTTGTGATATATAATGAATATTCATTTCTTCCTTGGCATGGCAAGGGTTAAGTCACTGAAGCAAAGTAATGGTGGAAACTTGTGTTCGGCTTAACTTTTTTGGTTTTTCGACTATTTATCATTAGAGTTTTGAAGTACATAAAAATGTTCGTTTGGAACCAATAAAGCCACACACAAAGCTTCCACCATTGCTTTGGTTCACTAGCATAACCCTTATTATCTTAAAGGGCAAAGAGAAGGTTGACTGCATAGTGAAATGGAAAACGAAGATAACCGCCACCAAGAAAACAGGAAGACATGTTTTTTTTTTTTTGTGATATTTTAGCCTGTTCCATCCATCATAGCCCATACAAACCTCCACATGAGGCGTGACCCAAAAGCACGTGTGGCCAAAATGTGTTCAATCAACTCATCTTGGACACCTATGTTGTTGAGCCACAACTCAAGTTGTTCATTGAGTTACGATACACCTATGAAAGCGAGCTTCATTTTGTGCCTGGGAGGTGAGGGTAAGACGAAAGATGTATCTGAGGCTGTGTTTGGGTTGTGTTTCTTAGTCCTGTATGGCTAGTCCAATTTATACACCTATAGTGTCAGATACAATCTTCAAAGGGAAGCATTACATGATTCAAAGATATTCTTCATATAAATCAACCAAACATTAACAGTAAGATTTTAATTATGTTCTATATTGAGTAAAGCAATGTTTGTTCCTTGTCTAAAAGTTATATCCATTCTATTTCTGTTTACTTCAAAAAAGTGATTACTTTAAAAATTGAATTTACATTTTTTCCTGTTATTTTGTTGACTACACTCAATTACAGAATTGCAATAAATTTAAATTTTACATAGGTATATTATTAAAAAGATAAACCAACATTTAATTACTCGAGAATGCATTGATGACTATGAAGGGTAAAATAGTAAACCCACGCTTAATAGTTACTATCACCTCCGTCTCAGTATTATTGTCATAAAAAAACACATACAATTTTAAAAAAATGCATTTATTACTACTTTTAATTTTCGAAAGTATAAAATAGACAGTTTTGACTTTTGACAATTATTTAATATTTTCATATACTCGTAGTTTGTAAATAATAATTTTGATAAATGGTAATAATATAGTTTTTTTAAAACGGCAATTTTTCACACTCTATACTACCTATCTCACAATAAATATCTCATAAATACCTGCAACAAAGCTTGAACCCACAACCAAAGGCCTTGGATAGTATTAAAATAGTAGTGAATAATTACTATAGTAAACTTAAGCGATTCTAACTAATATATAGTAGTGAATAATTAATTTTGGACAAAACAAAAATGAAAAAAGAATAAAATTGAAACAGATGTAGTACTAGAATTATTATACGATTCAAACACTTTGATAAGACACATTAAAATTTTGAAACATATACAGTAGAAACTCGATAAATTAATACTCGATTATTTAATAAACTCTCTAAGATAATATTTTTTGCCGGTCCCGACTCGGGGATAGGGTGCTAAATTAATAATTCGCTAAAATTATAAGATAATACATTTTTGATAATTTCTTTAGACCCCATATAAAATATAAATTAATAATTCCTTATATATAGCATATTACATGAATGATTTATGAAGGTTTCTTGAAAAATGACTCAATTGTCTTTTGTTTTTTGTTGAAATCAATTTCCCCTTGAATCTCGTCTCTAATTTTCCTTAGCATGGTAAGAACTTCTGGTGTTGTTTTCTCATAGCTCAACAAGAAATTGTTCAATGTGATTGCCGCTTTAATAGCTTCGTTTCGCGAAGGGGGTTCCATTGTAGAACTTTCATCATCTTCTTCATCGATATCATCTTTATTAATTCCAATAACGCTTTCAATAATTTCTTCATCAGTCAACAACTGTGCAACTACATTTTCTTCTGGGTGAGTCAGAACATCTTCGACATCCATTGCATTGCGATAACCCAACTCTTTGATCAAATTCTGGAGTTCTTGAGTGCTTTCACCACCTTCATCTGAGTTCTCAAAAGTCATGTTATCTGTTGATCGAAGTTTACAATGACGAAAGCAGTTCGCAATTGTATTTGCACTAACATCCATAGTCCATGCTGAAATTGCAAGATTCATTGCATCTAATACATTTATTTTTGCTGGATTTGGAACCCCTAATTCATAACCCTCCAAAAGACTTCTATAAAATCGACGACGATAATGCATCTTAAAAGCTCGTATGATCCCCGCGTCACAAGGTTGAATTTTTGAAGTTGTGTTTGGTGGCAAAAAAAATAATTCAACATTTCGTAATCCTTCAATAATTTTTGGATGAGCAGGGCAATTATCCACAATCAAGAGAATTTTTCTTCCAACCATTTTTTTATCAAGTTGGCGAACATATTCTTCAAATAACACACCAGTCATCCAAGCTCGTTTGTTAGCACGGTACTCACAGTTCAGACTGTTCAAGTTTACATTCTTGAAGCACCTTGGTTTAGCATATTTCCCAATAATCCATAAAGGAAGTTTTTCCGAACCGTCCTCATTACAGCAAATAGCAACAGTTAGTCTTTCCTTGTCTTGTTTTTTCCCTTCAAGCTGCATTGTTGCAAGGGAATGATCCGGTTGAAGTCTAAAAAACAAACCTGTTTAAGATCAAAACATGTAAATAATTACATCACTAAAGTACAAAATATAAAATAAAATAATAAAAAAACAAACCTGTTTCATCCATATTAAAGATGTCTTTCATTTCAAACTGATCAACTTTGTCTCTTATGGATTTTAATTTGTCCTCCATGCCCTCCATTTCAACAGATCCACTCTCTCCAAAACGCCGGAAATTTTTAATTCCATATCTTGCTTTGAACTTTCCAAGCCAACCAATAGAAAAAGTAAAGTCTGGAGTATCCACTGGATACATATCTTTCATGAACTTTTTCGCCTTCTCGATGATTAGTTCACCTGTCATATTCACATGTTCTTGATATTGAAGAATCCATTCATAGAGAGATTTTTCTAGGTCAGGAAATTTTGCCGGTTTGTGTCGCTTAACATCGCCTCTTTCGGGAGCAAGTGAGAGATACTCTAAAGACCGCTTAACTGTATTCGATATTGTCGCTTGACTCACCTGCAAACCATAGTTACTATGAACCCATTCTTGCAATTGCTTTTGAGTGAGACTTGGATTATCCTTGTTGTGCTTGCATAATGCTCTTCGAATCTCGTCTGTCATTGTTTTTTTTTCACACCTTTAAGATGGGAAGCCATGTTGTGTGTATGATTTGTTTGTGTTAACCTATTTTGATCTTGTATTTATATAGAAAATATTTTTAATGTCCATAAAGTGATACATTGAACACAAGAAGCATAATAAGGTGGGAGATTGAAGGTTTCTTTCAAATTAGGCCGTTCATTTGATATACATGCATTGTATACAATAATTAATAAAATATTAATTAATATATAGAGAATTTTTCTTCCAACCATTTGTATACTATAAATTAATAAAATATTAATTAATATATAAATTAATAATTATTAATTTATCGATTAATTAATAACTCTTTTAATTAATAGATTTTGGTGGTCCCAAGTGTATTATTTTATAGAGTTTCTACTGTAGTTAGAATATGAAGTTATATATAAAAGGGAATATATGAGATTAATTCTCTCTAACTTAGATTATTACTCCGTATGATTGTACCGTGTAATCTTTATGTTTATAGATTAACTGACTCAATAACATAAATTATTGCAAAAATGTTATTTCCTCCTACTTTTATGCCTACGGTTTGGATGCAGAGAGATAATTAGTGGAGAAAAAATATATAATATTATTGTGTGTGTAGAAGGATATGTAGGAATATAATGTAAGAGTATATAACAAAGCTCAAATTATCGTGATTGTATCTTTCGCTTACAGTTGCCTTTTGCCAACACTAGTCTACCATCTTGATTCTCATTCATTTGTATACGCTCGGCTAATGTGAAAACATGCTGAACCTATCGATACCAAACTAGAAATCTAAAAAAATACTAAACCATACTCACTTTTGAACTAGTGTTATGATGCAAGTCTATTAATATAAGACCAAGTATAAGGTTTGGTTACATTTTATGGTATTTACGGTTTTGACTAAAATTTTTGCACAATATTATCCTGTTTTTTAGCATGTTAAAAAAAAGGTATCCAATATATTAACGGTCATTTCTCTAGGAAGATATGCATCTATAAATTTAGAAAGGAAAAAATAACCGTTTTTTTGGTTAAACATGAACACAGAAATCTATAAAAAAGAAGAATCTGTTGATGAAATAATAACAACCAAAGAAAAGCAGATTGAGAAAAAAATAAAGAGAGAAAAAGAAAGTGGTTAAACACGGTTAAGGAGGGACTAGAGATTAATCTTCATCTTTAACAACCTCTCTTGTCTCTTCTTACCGCCTTTGCATTTCTTGTTCATAATCTTTCATATGTAAATTTCCAAAGGAGTCGTATTCATACATACATACGAAGAGATCGACGTGAAATATAAAGGGTATGTGTCGATTTTGTCATTAGTTTCCGAATATTGTTATGTTATGTATGAATTATGTTTGACAATGTTGCATGTGTATTCATAGAATTAGTATTGCCTTTAATCGTATTGATAGGTTATTGTTTGTTTGGTATATATGATTTTGTTCGTACAATTTTCAAATTTTTAGAAATGACAATTTGTTTCGAGAAGGTGTTAGGAGTTCCGATTTCTTATTGAGCATATGTGCATGACTATGCATTGTCATATTTGGATTTTCACAAACTGAGTTTATGGTTTTTAGTTATTTTAGAATCAATTTTATGGTTATATTATGTTTAAGAAGGTGTAGGTTGGTTAATGAGATCCTTATTTTGCATTGCAGAAACAATAACTTCAGGCAGATCACGTTTAAGGAATATTAAAAATGGCGGAACTTAGCATACGAACAAGACCACCTGCCAACCTTTCCTTGCCTCATAAAAACCTCTTCGTCATTACACCACCACCAAGTCCATTAAGCGCACAAGAACTCGACAACAATATCATTGATTTGGATCAAGCCAGCCCTCTATCTGCCGACACTTATCAGCAACTATACCGGGACGCGTTTGATATGCATACCACCAAATCACATACTCCAGAATCAAAATTCGACTCTGAGTTACGTTCACTTGCTGCAGGAGATAGAACAATGAAAAGAAATGCGTTTAAGATAGATACGATGGAACCATTAACTCCAAAAACACCTAAAACCCCTACTCCTAAGAGATTAAACCCGTCCTTGAGTGTGAAAGGCGTTTCGTCTCCAAGATCTCCTCAGATTCCGAGACCAAATTCAAGAAGCAAATCTTTTCATGACAACAACTTTTTTCCGCTGAGCCCTAGAGTAGTTGGGAGCCCGAGAGCAGCTGAAAGGAATGCTAATGGGAAAGAAGATCCACATTACCTTGGGCCTTATTTACTTAAACAAACACGTGAGTTGTTGTCATCTGGTGAAAATCCAAAGAAGGCTTTAGAATTAGGCATAAGGTCAATGAAAGCATTTGAAACTAGTCGATTTCAAAAACCAAATTTGGAGTATGTCATGTGTTTACATATTGTAGCAGCTTTGTACTGTAGTTTAGGACAGTACGGTGAAGCTATTCCTATTCTAGAACGTTCTATCGAGATACCGAGCATGGGTGAAGGAGATAAGAATTCGTTAGCTAAGTTTGCAGGGTGTATGCAATTAGGTGATACATATGCGATGCTTGGATACATTGAAAATTCTATACTATGCTATACAGCCGGTTTGGGGATTCAAAGACAAGTTTTGGGTGTAACTGACCCGAGGTTTGGTGAGACTTGTAGGTATGTAGCCGAGGCTCATATTCAAGCATTGGAATTCGACGAGGCTAAGAAGCTTTGTCAAATGGCTCTTGATATACACAAAGCAAACGGTTCAACTGCTACTGTAGAAGAAGCGGCTGATAGGAGACTTATGGGCCTTGTTTGTGATGCCAAGGGTGACTACGAGGCTGCCCTTGAACATTATGTTTTAGCCAGTATTACAATGTCTGCAGCCGGTCAAGACTCTGATGTAGCTGCTATCGATGTGTGCATCGGTGATGCTTATTTATCATTGGCTCGCTATGATGAAGCGGTTTTTGCTTATCAAAAAGCACTTAATGTGTTTAAAGCAACAAAAGGAGAAAACCATCCGTCTGTTGCTTCTGTTTTTGTTCGTTTGGCTGAACTGTACAACAAAATGGGAAAGTTCCGTGAATCAAAATCTTACTGTGGAAACGCACTGCGGATATATGAAAAGCCAATGCCAGGGAGTCCAAGTGATGAAATTGGTAACGGGTTCATTGAAGTGGCTGCCATTTATGAATCGATGAACGACCTTGGTGCAGCAATCAACTTACTCAAAAAAGCACTCAAGGCATTCGGTAAGGTCCAAGGTCAACTGAGTACTATAGCAGGAGTAGAGGCCCAGATGGGGGTTTTGTACTATATGATGCGAAGTTACTCAGACTCGTACGATTATTTCAAAGTTGCAGTTTCAAAACTAAGAGTGGTGGCAGAGAAGAAATCAGCTTTATTTGGTATTGTTTTGAACCAAATGGGACTGGCTTGTCTCCAGATCGAGTTGTATGACGAGGCTGCTGATTTATTTGAAGAAGCAAAAGGTGTTTTGGAAGTGGAATATGGTTCTCATCATCCGGATACGCTTGGGGTGTATAGCAATCTAGCAGGAACTTATGATGCAATGGGCAAATGGGAAGAAGCGATTGATATATTGGAATATGTGGTCGGCATGAGAGAGGAGAAGCTTGGGACAGCGAGTTCTGATGTTGATGACGAGAAACGAAGGCTGGCTCAGTTATTGAAAGATGCAGGCAGGGATAGAAGCAAGAAATCGCTGTCACTCGAGTTCCTCCTTGATGGTTAATTAACACACTCACACTTATCTCTCTCTTTATTTAAAAAGCAATCCGTATATTGGTCGGAATGTATGAAACTCCCTTGTGAAGATGCTTCATTTTTGTTTCTTTCGGGTTGTTAAGCCTTTTATGATATATCAATAACACACCTGAAGTGTAGCAGAAATGGTTGTCAATCTTTGTGCTTCGGTTATCTTATAAAAAAGGGGTTCCTCAGTGTCAAATTTTCATTTGAATGACCATTTTTGCTAATGGTGCTGTTTGTTACTTGTTCGTTCTTCATGTATAATCCTGTAGATCTTATTGCTACCGAAAGCAGCTGAATAATTTTATTTATTTACTGCAATGTATGTTGTTTTTTTTAGTTGTGTAAAAATGTTATCGAAAAATTTGCTTAGCCCTCGTTCGGGTTTCAGGTCCACTTGAGCATAAGCCCCAAGAGAGACTTATTGTAAAAGCATATTTGGCTTGCAAAGGTATTCAAATAGTTGATAACCTCTGTCTGTTCTGCTTTTTTTAACAATTGAAGCTAATTACAGATGTTAACTAAAACTTGTATGCATCTCACATGGATGTGATGTGATGATCCTCACACCTTTTGTTTACCATAATACGTATCCAGTTTTGATCCACGCATACCAAATTTTCCTTTTTCTTGTGTACGAATAAGGTTCTGTTTTTACCTATGTCTACGATTTGATTTCCAGGATATTAGTCATAAAAGCGTGCGCTCATAAGGGGTGTTTGTTTAAGCTTATATGTGGCTTATGAGCTTATTTGTTTTTCGGCTTATATTTTATAAGCTCCAATTTTCCGGTTTATTATGAGACTTGTGGGCTTATATAAGTTTATATAAGCCCGTAACTCTCAGAATAAGCCAAAAAACTGGCGCTTATAAAATATAAGCGGAAATCAAATGGGCTCATGAGCCCACACATAAGGTTAAACAAAAAATATATAAGGTGAAAAGTTTCAAAATAAGTCGCAAAAAATGAGCTTATGAAACATAAGCGCAAAGCTAAGCCATAAACCGAAACAAACATCCAAACATGTTGTTCAAAACCAAATAGTCATTTCAAGACGTTTAAGCAACCCGATTCAATCCGACTGGGTCAACCGGTTGAACCGGTTCCGGTCAAAAAAAGATGTCAAATTAAACCGGGTTTCATATTTTCAAAACCCGGTTAGACCCGCCAAGTTTGAAGTGACCTGGGTTAACCCGGTTCTCGAGACCCGACCGGGTTTTGGTTTTTTCATATAAAGCAAGTTTTTTATATATATTTGCGACGTAATTTTATTTGTTACATATTATATTTGTTAGTAAATGTTTTTAAGCTTAATATAAGGTATATTCATGATTTATATCTATATTTTTTGGATCATTACAAATGTTATTATTGTTTTTTTTTTAAACCGGGTTGACTCGGCGGTCGAACCAGTAACCCGGTGACTCGACTGGATCAATTAGAGACTCGGTTTTCAAAACATTTCGTTTAAGTTTAAAAAACTTAAACTGACCCAAGTAAATGGGTCAAAACAGATACGCTTAGCATTAGGGTTGGGTCCAAAAACTTACAAGTAAAAAAGGTAGGTTCAAATTTGTAATGCTGACACCAACAAGGACTGCGGGGTCAAGAGCGATGCTACACACAGGAGAGGGGGGGGGAATCTTCGAAATGGGGGGTTTATTTTTCAGTTTATCTGAGTTATCGTTTTTGTTCAGGCAGTTTACGTGGCAGGTCAAAACGAGTTAAGTTCACATCCAGTTCAGTTCAAACGAGTCCCTTTAAGAACAGAGATAAAAGGGGTTCCGATCCTGAATAATCCTATTTGATTGAACTTGGTGCCCAGGAAGTAGTGAACTTACCCTTTGGGGTTTTTTCTTTACGCTTTTAGCTAGTTGAGTAGTTGGTAGAAGAGAATAAAATAACCCACAGACATTTTTAGAAATAAGAGGATCAAGTGGTTGACACTTTTGTTTTTAAAGGCAAAAGTCAAAGGTTTGATTCTTATCCTTTGCAAGTCTTGTTATAAAGTATTTCGACCCTATCAAATGCCCAGGGTTGCACGAAATCTCTATCGGGATAAGACTAGAAGAGAATCACTTTGTGTTCTAGGCACACGATCACAAAGCAGGAAGATTAGAGGAATTGTATGTATTTTCGTTCTATTTAATGAGACTAATGAATCTGTTTATAAAACAGATTCTAGATGACAGTTAAGCAGTTAAAGTTGGTTAAAACCAACTTTCACAACTGTTTTTCATACATTTACATGGCTTCGCAGTACTAACTCTTAGTGCTAGCAGTACTAACTACTTAGTACTGCCAGTGGAAAATACATAGTACTGCCTGTAGTAAACCAACTTAGTACTGCCAGCACTTAGTGCTAGCAGTACTAACTACTTAGTACTGCCAGTGGAAAAACCAACTTAGTACTGATCTCTGCATTTTTGTCATGGTCGAAAACATATTAACTCAACGAGTGTGTACTCCACACTTCCCTAACTCGTATCCAAGCTAAGTATGAAATCTCATTAGTCTCTAGTAAATCGTCATTACCTAAATGGCCGTTGATGACACTAAATGCACCCAACAAATCCCCCCCCCATTTAGTGTAATCCCTGTTACTAAAACATTATTTTAAGATATATGCTATTATGTTAAAACAAACATAACGAAACAAACAAATGCATAAATGAAAATGTCTTGTGATTGAATTTTCATCTTAGTATAATACACGTTCCAAATATTCGAAAATCGGGGTGTCGTAACGATTGAACCCGTCAATCCATTTGAATACCTGAAGATACTATACACATAAGTTTCTACATAACTCTATTGTTGTTTTCTTGACACTATTACAAGCCATGTGGCCTATCTATTAATGAAACATTCAGAAGCCAAGTCCAAGCTTTTGAAGCGGCAAAACTTCAGTCTCACAATGTGTGTCTTTTAGTCATGCCATGCTGGCACTTTTTCAAAAGAAACCATTAAGATGTTAACTTCATAACCTATCATCACTTGCAGTTGAACACATACTTTGGGATGAGATACATGAGTTCCAATCTTAAGTGGAGCTTTCCACATTGGAATTCAGCCTCTACGTTGTATCAGAGGGGAATTGGTATCTCACAGTTTGATAATCTATTGGACTTTTCATCCATATTACCGACTTTATTCACTAAGTCCTTAGTAAAACCACTTTAAGTGGCTATATTATCATTAGTATAGTTTCATTAGTATAAGCATAGATAGCATCATATTAGGATTAACTTTTAAACTTAATGTTTTAATATCAAGTCCGTTAACCAGTAGACTTTTAAAACAAGAAAACAACAAACCATTCCGCTTCTAATTAACAAGAAGCTAAAGTAATTAATCATAATGCCGGTTATATAGTTCATAAGTAAATAAGAACTTTGTTCATTGGATCAAGATACTACATTCCTCCCAAATTGTGAAAACGGCTTGCCATGGTCTTTTTCAACACCATACAACTTGCATCTTATTAATTCTTTTTCATGTCTTAAAGATTGCAAAACCAAAATCCTGGTTTTCATCGAGTACCCAAGTATTTACATTTTAACAATTCAATATATAAATATAACATTATATATTGTAAATACACAACAAACTTGAGTTCATATTTTTAGTGAAATCACAGCAGTAACAACACTTATAGGTCATTAGTACAAAATGCATGTTGATCTAAGCCATTTGAACCATCATATTCCATGATATGATGTTACCTCACAGTGCCATGATATTAGATGGGACTTACTATGCATGCATCAAAAACACCATACTTCAAGATCATAATATGTTACTGTATGCTAACAACAGCCAAATTGATAAAATTTATAACATAGTACATAAATCATTTGCCAAACTTTATACTTTTTGATTATTCTTTAACGAATATCAAAAATGCCGTTTATATATTTCATGCGTACATGTTGCTGTCAAACATACCTAGTAAAATATGTTTTCTTGTAATTAACATAATGAACACATGGACAAAATTCCTCGCCACTTGACTGTAGTTTTAAAAAACAAAAGACCTTTGCACTTTTACAATATGAGAAATTGTTTGAAAACCCAAGTGCACATGTTGACAATAAATAAAGCCGAGAAACAGTTACCCCCATGCCAACAAGTCAAAGTTACCAGCAATTCAAACTTTATAAATTACTCTTTGATCATAAAATAAACACATGAATTTTTATCCAAATAGAAGATATTTCATGCAAGCATATGATCAACACATATTCACAGAACGTACATATTTCTATGATTAACATATCATATTTTAAAATAATATCCACGTGGTTATAATCTATCATTTCTTATAAAAGAATATACTATTAAACACATATTTTACCATTTTAATCATGTGTCATGTATGTAATAGAAACGTACATCAGGGTTCAAAATATAAGATAATTTTTCTATACAATCTTGATCATGCATAACCCTCGTTCAACCATTGTCTAGTATTTTCTTATTTTACTTCTCCAGAAAATAAGATTAACTGACAATCATCATTTTCATATTCAAGGATAGCACAATACGTGCAATACCTTAAATATACAGGTTTGCATAGAAATCCATAACCAAAACCAAATAATTTAATTTTCCTTTGCCAGTGCTACTTTTTGTTTTTAATCAAATCAAATTGTAACGTGGTTTCCTGGTTGGATTTCTGGATACGCTTAGAAAACCAAGCACCGATTTGTATAAATCATATTACGTACATCGTGGCTATCATCGTCAAAATTTCAATTTATTAAAGGAAGCGTACCGTACTCCGATGCATGAATGCCGTGTATACGTACCATACCAATCTTATAGTGTTAATAGTCATTGTTTCTCATGTAGTTTGTGTGGAACTATCCATATTGGCTACAACCCTTAAACAGGCTAGAAAGATCTATATTGAATTGGGATCTATATATTTTGATGATGAAACTCACGTGGCTGGGTCTATGGTTGAATCTTCTAGAATTAAGAAAGAAAAGAAATTTGATTTTGTTACTGAAGATGGAAAGCATATCCATCTAATTGAAGAACAAATCAATCAACAAAAGAAGATAGAGGAATAGGCCAAAGCTGAAGCAACTAAACGTAAAAGTGAGGTAAGAAAAGAAGAGCTAGTTGATCTTCTTGGTCCAGAAGTGGTAAACAAGTATTACAATGACAAGTTACAGTTTGACAAATACTATGACAAAATGATGAATAGAAGAGCAGAATCAAGAATCACCAACTGTGATGTCTTCACCAAAAGGGTCCAATTACACTTAAAGTGTACAGAGAGGATGGTACAAGTGAAGTTATTCCCAACTTCAAAGCCAGTGATCTGCACCTTGACGAATGGAGAGAAGTCATGAATGCATGTCTCAACAGAACTGGTAAAGAATAAAAAATCATCTATGACTAGATACGTTCAAGAATGGACTACATTCACACAACTGAAGCAAAACTAGGTATCAACTTGGATATTCCTCTAAGTAAATAGGACCCTCTCGACAAACTAAATGATCTTGCAAACAAAAAGAAAAAGCATACTGATGACATCCATGATTACTTCAAAGCAAACAAAAGGATTAACTCATTAGTTCAGTATGAAGATCATTTAGCTGGTATTGTGCTAAATGAACTTGTCCTTGATCATGTTCAACTCTTACCATAGACAAGATTTTGTTACCATTGAAGATTTGAAAGATTTCTCGATCACCATGCTATACACTTTGTAAGAAATCTTCTTCAGACGTCATCAAGGTCCTAGGTTGGATGATCATACCAGGACCTTCAGTTCCATTCTGCTTGCTGAAGTTGATAAGACAAACCTGAATCCACTTAAGCAGATGAGAACCATTAAGCAATTAAGGCAGTAAATCATGTAACCCATTATAATAAATTTATCTTGTGTATTCTATTGTAATGAAAGTTAGAATGAAAGGTTATCAGTTTATGTTGTTCAATTTATATTAGTTTTGTAAGAAGAAGCTGTTTTGCTCACTTACAACTGATTTTAACTTAGGTTATTTGTATACATATATAGGTGGAGATTGTTGGGTTTAGTTCCTGAGCCATTTAGTCTTTCAGTAGATTTAAACATAAGATCCCCTAAGTATTACTCAAGCTGAAGTCTTTTAGTTTGAGTCACTAAAGTTTCTTCAGCGTCAGCTCTTCAGGTCCTTAGAAGATTGGGAAGTATCTTCACTTCAGTTTATGCAGTGGTACAGAAACTGAAGAAGGCCTTTGGAAAGAGCTTCAGTTCAGTTTGGTTGACAATTCCAAGCTGAGCGTAGTCTATCTCCTTAACAAAAGTTAAAACATGTTAGTTCACTTCTAGAAGGTTTACAAGGCGGGAAAAAGATTGCTTTATGTCAAAAGGAATAAAGCAATCTCTTTGGAAAAGACTATTTCTAAAGTTGGTATAGAAGTACAATAACTTTTCCTTAAAGGAATGTACCTGGTACTTTAGAGCACGCATGCATTAAATGGTATCTTAACCACCCATTGGATGCATGACACGCGTACTAGGTTAAAAACCCTAATCCCTTTGCCTATAAAAGGAAAGGGATTCCTAGAGTGAATGCTACCTTTTCCAATTAATGTGATACACATTGAAGAGTTCATTTATCTCTCAAACAAACTGAATAGAAACTGCTAAAGCTGAAGCTTTAATTTTAGTCGAATAGTTTGGTTTCCTTACACCTTACCTTTGGTTAGAGTTTAAGTTTGAAGGAGATAACACTCCAATTGTCATTCAACCACCTTGCTATTCTACAAGCAAGGTGTGTCATAGATTCTTTATTTGATTCTGATAAAAGTCTATACGTTGAAAAGTACTTCTGTGTATTTTAAACTTGTTCTTTATATTGTTCATATATATTTGTTTAAAACTCATTTCGTTGCCATGGAATGTGATTAAGTCTAAATTGATAAACTTTATATCACATTCCTAGGGACCAACAAGTGGTATCAAATCCAGGTTTATAAAATCTCATAAAAAAGTTAAATAAGGCTCAAAAAATTTAAAATCAATATCATCTTAATGGCCGCAGTAGGGTACCACAGACTCTTGAAATATAGTGGTGCCAGCTACATGCCGCTCTTGTACGAGGTGGAAAATTTTAAACCCAATTAAAACAGAGATCATAGTGTCATATCATTAGTATTGAACCTCAATTTGAAAACATTATTTCAAACGGTCCTTTTATCCCTATGGCAGTTGGTCAAAAGAAGCTAGAGGCACAATGGACAGCTGATGAGAGAAAAGCTGCTAACCTAGATCAGCGTTTCAAAGGTCTCATTATGTCCGTGCTTCCAGATGACCAAATGAACTCTGTCATAAATTGCTTAACTGCAAAATCAACTTGGGATGACCTGATACTATATCATGAGGGGCCCTCTGATGTGAAAGAAAGTAGGGTCATGGATCTGAAGTTGTGATATAACACCTTCAAATTCAAAGAAGGTAAATCTCTAACATAACCTTTCACCAGATATAAAGCTCGGATGAATGAGTTAGTAAATGATGGCATTAAACTTTCAAAGCTTGAAATAAATACTTGTTTTATAAATGGGTTACCAAAGAAGTGGCTAAGTTTTTGCCAAAGTCTCAGAAACATAAATCATGTGAAAGATTCTGAGCTTGCTTCTCTATTTGGTAAACTCAAATATGAAGAAAACCTAATAGACAACATTTATGAAACTGAAAAGAACAAATCTCTTATATTTTGTCAACCGCCTTATTCTCTACCTCTATTGTTCAGGACTTTCAAGATAGTCCTGATAATGAATAGGATACAAGAAGCATCATGAGTATCTAAATGACTTAGAGGAAGAATACCAAGCAAGAGATCTTCTAGCCAAGTCTAAAAGATTCTTCAAAAAGGGTACTCAAAGGTTTAGTAGTGCAAAAGCAACTGACTAAACTGAATGCCACAAATGTGGCAAGAAAGGTCATTTTGCAAGAGACTGTTGGTCAAAGACATCAGTTCCTTCATATCGACCACCTTTTCAATCAAAACTTCTCCTTTCATCTGAAAACAAACCCGAACCGAGGCAAACCAAGGACTTTGAAGCTAAATACCACAAAGTCAAAGCCAAACTAGCCCTCCTCAGCTCAAGTGCTTCGACCCTCAGCTCATCCTCAAGCAAAAACAAAGGTCTCATTGCTGAAACGTATGACTGGGATGATGAAGAAGTTTCGTCTGATGAAAATGAAGTGACTGGAGTTAGAGCTCTCATGGCACTCACTGATGAAGAAAGAGTTTCGGTTGGAAGATAATGATGATAGAGAATCTTTTCTAGATTATCTGTGTATTGATCTAAACTATGTTGAAGAACAAAGAAACAATCTTTTGTCAAAATATAGAAATCTTGTTCAAGAACTGAATATATGCAAAGAACAGCTTTTGGTATTAAAACAATCAAAACTTGATCTTCTTACCATGCAGCATGTAAACACTGAGATTCTCAAAGAGAATCAAAGCTTAAGACTTGAACTGAAAGAGCTAACATCTAATACAGAAACATGGCTAAACAGTTCTAATAAAGTTAACCAGTGTATCAAAGAACAAATTCTCACTCAAAAGAAGAAAATTCTGGAAATTAGCAAACTCACTGAAGATACCTCTAGTTTTGGTATTCGTAAAATCTTCAGCAGATAACTCAGATATGTCTATTACTAGTAGTAATACACCTAAGTCATCTGAAACTAAAGATTCTACTATACCTAATCAAGATATTGATGAGGTACCTTTAAATGAGTCACAAAGAAACACAACTGATCCTTCAGTTGTTGTCTCTGACTTTTCAGCAACTGATTATGATTCAGCTAATGAATTTTTAGTCTGTATCACTCATCTTCTTTCACTGAAGAAGTTGGATGGTGCTAAACCTGTTTCTAGACCAAAGACTATCAAATCAATTTTGAAGTCAAAATCCACATTCAAAGCTGAAACTTTAAAAGGTGTCACAATAAACAAACCATCCTCAGCTCCTGCTAGAGGCAGAAGTTCTTCAGCTTCTAAGACTAATTCAGCTCCTCCTGATAAGTTAAAGAATGTGAAAATGGAAGATGATCCTCCTTTGGCTATTGTAATGAAAGAACTTAATGAACTAAAATCATAAATCAGCAAGAAAAGTCATCTTACTCCAGAAACAAAAATGCTCAATAGGTTCCTCCAAATGCACTTCAAAACAGATACAAAACTCAATTCAAAATGAATTGTGATATTTGTGGACAAAACAATCATCTCTCTGAGAATTGTTATGAAGTTTTGTTTTGTAAAAAGTGCAAAAGAACTAATCACAGAACCTGTGATCATGCTGAATTTATGTCCTCCATGAATGCAAATCAGCATCATACTGGTCAAAGGTAATCTCCTCAAGATCCAGACTTCAGGCTTTTCAGTAATCTTTTTCATCCTGCAAACATTGGGATATAATGAACATCATTCTAAATTGTTTTTATAACTATCCCAACTAGTAAAATATGTGGAAGCTATGATCATGACACTCATGGTCATAATAGGATTATTTATCTAAGAAGAGGAATCAATCCTGGGAACCCTTTGTCATAAAGAGCTGTAAAACATGTGGTAGCAATGTTCATACCACATCAGATCACAATGACATTGAGTGGTTTAGGAAAAGAGAAACTCTTCAAGCTAAGAATGCTGAGTCTTTCAAAGCAAGTAAGAATGAATCATCAAGTGCTTTAAGATCAAAGACTCCCACTAAGAGGTGGGTTTCTAGGCAAAACTAACCATCCTAATCCAATTTGTGCAATATAACATATCGTTTTTGGACAATGGTCGTTCAAAACATAAAAAAAATTGCACAAATCTTGGAGGAATCATGACCTGAAGAAATGTATGAATTAACTCCTCATAGACCTCCAAAGGTTATGGTTATGGTATAGTTTTCAAAAAAAGAATGTTCAAACAACATGAACACTGAAACGCTTTTAACAACTGAGAAATCTTCATAAAATCTTATGGAAAAAAATCAACTATTATTAAAGCAGAAATCTCTCCTGACCAAAATGGTCAAGATGATCAAATTGATCACAATGATAAAAAATGATCATCTGTTTCAAACTGATGAACTCGTTAATAATGATTAGTATGAACAAAAAACACACAAATGAAGATGTTCAAATCCTTACAAAACTGAAGATGTTCAGATCTCTGAACTCTTATCCTCTCCAAATGGAAGATACTTCAGCACATGATCCATTTCAAATTCCTTTCAATAAAAGAGGAACTTGGCATTGTTATCATTGGGCAATAATGCTTAATTTAATCATCAATTGCATAAGGGCATAAATCATGATAAAATCCTGCTCCAGTTGAAAGACTTGAAGCAATCAAGATCCTTCTTGCCTTTGCCATATACATAAACTTCACACTCTTTTAAATGAATGTCAATAGTACATTCCTCATGATAAACAAAAAGAAGAAGTATATGTCAAACAACCTCCTGGTTTTAAGATAGAGTAAATTCATCAACCATGTCTGCAAAATTGGATAAAACCCTTTATGGACTCAAACTGGTTTCAAAAGCATGGTATGAAACTCTCTCAACCTATCTCGCTAAGAGGTATGATAGACAACACTGTTTATCTACAAAACTCAAACAAATGTGATTTTGGTACAACTTCTTGTTGATAATACTATCCTTGAGTTCACCATCACAAAAAGTATGCAAACAGTTTGAGAAACTGATGACTCGAGGATATGAAATAAGCATGATAGGTGTCCTCACCTACTTCCTCAAATCTCAGATCAAAAAATCTGAAAGAGGCATTTCAATCAACAAAGAAAAGAATGTCAATGATCTGCTAAGAATGTATGACAAAATTGGTTCATCAGTGAATACTCTAATTATGCCCCCTAACATGTTAGGACCTAATCTCAATAGCAAAGCTGTAAATGAGGCTCAGTATAGAGGTATGATTGGACCATTAATGAACCTAACTACAAGCAGACCTAACATTCAATTCTCAACTACTTATGCAAGACATCAAGCAAACATAAGGAATCCTACCTTACCTTTGTTAAGAATTTTCAGGTACATAAATGGTACTTCCAGTCTTGGTCTTCAGTATCCAAAAAGTTCAGGTCTTGACCTAAAAGGACAATGAGACTTTGACTATGCTGGATGCAACATGAACAGTAAAATCAGTTCAGATGATTATCAGTTGCTTGAAGGCAAGCTAGTTTGCTGAAGTGAAAATAAGCAGCAATTTGAAGCAATGTCTCAACTGAAGCTGAGAAAAAGTTGCTGCTGGAGATGATATGCCCTCATACTAATTGATAAGCAACTTACTGACTATGATATCATATATGAAAAGTTAAACAACAATCAAATTTTGCACTCAAAATAAAGCTCATTGATTTCAGATCAAGAATCAAACTCACAAACGAGACATTGAATTCCTTTCATTTCCCACTCAATATAAACTTGCTGATATCTTCACCAAGCCTCTAGATAAGCCAACTTTCAAAAGATTATTGATGACCTAGGTATGCTGAACATTGATTCAAAACCTTAAGCTTCAGTACTGACTAAAGAAAACTGAAGGTTCAGTGCTTTATCCAAAACTAAACAAATTTTCATATATTGTCAGTTTAGCTTTTGCATACAACCTTTAATTTGCTTAAGTGAAGTAACTGAGCAATCACATATGTCCCTCAAACATGGGATTTTCATGAAGCAGTTAAGTGTGATTGTCGCCTTCACTAGAGCACAGTCATTGGTTAAAACAAGATCTTAAATCGTTTCAGTTCAGTTTATAAAATAATTTTATCTAATTCTTCAGCTATCTCTTGAGTGAAGTAACTAAGCAATTACATATGCCTCATTCATGTATTTGCATGTGCATTTGTGGTTTTGTCGCCTTCGTTGAAGGATTAATGATAATGATGATTACAATAATCAGTTTAGCATGACATGACATCAAACCTAAACCTAATTTATTCTTTTAACATCAATCAAGGTCAGTTTAAAAAATGATTTTCAAAATAAATAATTTTATTAAATGATTTCTCACAAAGGAAGTTAACTAATTTAAAAGTTTATTAAATGATGAATTTCAAACGTTAGAATGACCTCGCCTTTTCTCTCACCTACTTTAACAGTGCACAGATGGATGTACACTATTCTAGGTGTCAGAATCATGTCAAAAGGAGTTTCATTAAATACAAAGTTTTACACACATGTTAAAACCTTACCCTAAAACTTCTCACAAATTCACAACTTCCACTTAGTAACTATCAAACCCTCAAAAGAAAAAGTGAAAAAGTAACCAATCATATAAACTCATTTCACCATTCATAAATCACTTCTCATAAATCACAAATCCTTTCACCAAGAACACACACACAAAACCTCAAAACAAATCAAATCATCCAAAACCTTAAAATGGCAAACCAAGAACAAAATCCTCCACAACAAGAACAACCCTTTGTTGCTGCTAAACAAGTAGGCTTCAATCTCGAAGACATCATCCTCAACATAAACAATGAGGTTGCTCTTTTTTACCCAAAACACAATAACAAGGATTATTTCAAGTGTGTTTCTGATTTCATTTCCAAATGTTGCCTTAGAAAACCATTTACCAAATCTCCTAACATGTATAAGGAATACCTAGCTGAATTTTGGTACTCAGCCAAAGCTCTAGAGAACTCTAAGGTTTCCTTCTCAATCCCCACTGGTGGTATTTTTAGAGAAGTAGGTATAAACACTTTTAGGAATGCCATAGGTGCACACTACCTACCTCACTCTAGTGAATATGTTGCACCATCATCCATTGATGATGTTAGGCAGTGGTTTCCAACGATTGGGTACGAGGAAGAGGTTTCAGCAAAAGGAACTCTCAGAAAGAGTCTTATTCCTCCTAGGTGGAGGTTGCTAATGGCACAGATCATCCAGTGTTTAGGGGGTAAAACTGAAGGATTTGATCAAATCACAAACAAAGATGTCATTATACTATATAGTCTAGCTAATGGCATTAACATAGACTATGCAAACATATTTTGGGAGGATATCATCATCAAGCTGAAGAAGAAACAAATGGAAAAGGTTGTTCCCTATACTCGATTTCTCTCCCTGCTAACAATGCACAAGATGAAGGAAGGATTTAGGGATGATGAGGTCACACTATACCCCACTCAAGTCTTTAGTGTCAACAATTAGGCATTGAAGTCCAACCAACCTGAAGAACCTCCCTTCACAACCCACATGTTGGTATGCTCTGTAGATAAGCCAATAGCGTTTAAAGCTCCCAAGCCCTCTTCAAATGTTGAGAGGGTTCTCCAAGGAACAAAGCCTGGAGCTAAACCTGGACACAAGAAGCATTCTTTTTCTAAACAACCCTTTTGTGTCCAGCCAAGAGGCAACAAAAGGTGGGTCCTCTAAAGCACCCACCAGTTCTAAAACTGGCCATTCTAAGAAGAGAAATGAGTCTAGCTCAGCCCTGGACTCAAACCTAAGCTAGCCTCCAATTTCTACACCTGTGGATCATTGAATGCATAAAAAGGACCAGCTAGCAACTAGTGGCCCAACCTCTTTAGGGGTCACCAGTGAAGCAAGAGCCAACCCTCAGCTCAGTAGTAGTATGTCAGCATTTAATTTAAATGAGCCTATTTATTCAACATCTTTCATTATTCACTGAGTCGGCATCAGGAAATGATGCTTCAGCAGCTTCCACAACTAAAGCTGATCTTAGAAATTCTGCTCCTAGTGATTTTGTACCTCAACAATAGGGTATGAATGAAGGAACCAAAAATACTTAATATGATCACTTAATAGCAGGTACTGACCCACATGTTCTTGTAGAACAAACCAAATCTGTTAGTGAATGGTTGGAAACTGTCCTCACTCAGCCTATCATAGGAAAAGGGGCTAGCTTGGTTGCAAGTCAATTTGAGGAAGAAACCTCCAGCATAATCAAATTGGAAGATCTTGCAAAGGTGGTGTCACATGTGCAACCTAGCTTCAAAGACCTAGACTCACCTGAAGATGATCCTGTCATTTTTGTGAATGATAGTGATGAAGATGAGGATGATGAAGTTCATGCTACTAAAAATGTTGAAACTGAAGATACTTCAGTTCCTAAATCCTCATCTCCTAAGTCTTCTCAAGTTCAAGAGCTTACCAACCAAGTACTCATTCTTTAGTCTCAAAAGTACAAACTGGAACTTGAGAAGAATAAAGCTGAAGCTGCTCTCCTTAAAGCTCAACCCTCCTTTCCCAATGTGGAACAACTCAAAGAGCTACTGGTAAAGTCCTTAAAAACTAAATTCTCAAATATTATATATGCTTATGACTTTAGTAGCTCTTTACCAACTAAGCTGAAGGATCTTCCCTCCAAGTTCAATGACCTAACTGAAGAGGTAAAAGGGTTAAAGAATCAAGTTCACAACTTGGAAATTGAGCTCCCTGGAGAATTAAAAGAATTTCCCCCCAATCTAGAAGATTTTACAAAGACTGTCACTAGCCTTACATCACAAGTTGCTGAACTGAAGACACTTCAGTGGGAACTGCCAGCTGAATTTCTTGTTGTGCCATCACAAGTTGAAATGGTTTAGGCTAAGCTGAAGACCTTGGATGCTCTTCTAAGTCTTTTTAACAAAGTCACAAATGCCTTGAATCAGTTTGCTTAGGCTATTACATCAAAGAAAACTAGGGGTGATAGTGTTCCTTCAGCAGGACAAGCTAGCACTCAACCTGCTAAAGAGGAGAAGAACACAAATCAAGCCATAATCTCCTAGCTTTTTCAAAGAAGAGCTAAAAAGGAACACCTGAACAAACAACAACCAAAACCAACAACACCGTCTACAACACTAATCATCACAACCACTACAACTTAAATGCAATCTCCTTTTCCCCAAAATTTACCAAAAGGCTCCTCTCAAACTGAGGGGGAGCATATCAAGAAAGACAAGGGCAAAAAGGCCTTGTCTTCAGAAGAGGCGGTGAAGAAGAGTACTGAAAGTGACTCCGATGATGATGAAACTCACCTATCGGGATCTAAGGTCGAATCTTCTAGGATAAAGAAAGTAAAGAAGTTTGATTTTGTCACTGAAGATGGAAAGCACATCTATTTAACCGAAGAACAAATCATTCAACAAAAGAAGATAAAGGAAAAGGCCAAAGATGAAGTAGCTAAACATGAAAGTGAGGTAAGAAAAGAAGAGTTGGTTTATCTTCTTGGTCCAGAGGTGGTGAACAAGTACTACAATGACAAGTTACAATATGATAGATACTGTGACAAAATGTTGAATAGAAGAGCAGTATCAAAAATCACCAACGTATGTCTTAACTAGAAAGGGTCCAATTACACTCAAATGTACAAATAGGATTGTACAGTGAAATATTCTTAATTCTAAGCCAGTGATCTACACCTTTGCGCCTGGAGAGAAGTGATGAATAGCAAGTCCCAACATACTGGAAAAGATGGGAACTTCTATAACAGATAGGTACAAAATGGACTACATTTCACCTACGACTGAAGCAGAACTGGGTATAACTTGGATTTTCCTCTAAGCAAACAGGACCCTCTTACAAATTAATGATCTTGCAAACAAGAAAAGAAACATGCTGATGAACATCCCATGACTCTTTAAAGCAAACAAAGGCATAAGATCATTAGTTTATGTATAAAGATTCATTTACACTGTATTGTGCTTAATGAACCCGGTCCCCTATGTATATTTTGTTTAACTCCATAACTAGACAGGATTTCAATACATTGAAGACGTTAGATATTACTCAAAACACCATGTTATAACTGTTACAAGAATCCTCTTCAGACTTCACCAAGGTCAGGGCTTGATGAACATGCCAGTAACCTTTAGTTCCCTTCTTCTTGCTGAAATATTGATAAGAGAAACCTGAATCTACTCAAGCAGATGAGAGTCATTGAACATCTAAGGCAATAGAATGAAATCTTTTGTAATAACTTTATCTTTTGTAAATGTATTGAATAAAGGTTATCAGATTTTAATGTTGTGCAATTCCCAATATCAATTGTAAAGGAAGAAGTTGTTTTGCTCACTTACAATTGATTTTAACTTAGCTATTTGATATTCAAAATAGGGAAAAGATTGTTTCGGTTTAAACGTTCCCAGCCCTTCAGTCTTAGTAGATTTATACATTAGAAATCCCCTAAGTGGTTTCTCAATCTGAAGTCTTTCAGCTTGAGTCACTGAAGCTTCTTCAGGTCCTTAGAAGATTGGGAATGTATCTCACTTCAGTTTATGCGCAGCGATACAGATACTAAAGAAGGCCCCTTGGTTGGAGCTTCAGATTCAGCTTGTTGACAATTCCAAGCTGAACGTTGTCAATCTCCTAACAGAAGCTTGAAACGTGTTTGTTTCACTGCTAGAAGGTTAACAAGCAAGAAAAAGATTCTTTTATGTCAAAAGGAATAAAGCAATCTCCCTTGGGGAAATGTTACTTCAAAAATTGGTATAGAAGCAATCAACTTTCCTTAAAGGACTGATACCTGGTACTATAAAGTCATGTATTCATTAAAGGTAGCTCAACCACCATTTAATGCTTGACATGTGTATTATGGTTAACTTATAAACCCTAATCCCTTTGCCTAAAAAAGGAAAGGATTCCTAGAGTTAATGTTATATCTTTCAATTAATATGATACACATAATTTAATCTCTCAACTAAACTGACTCGTACTACTGAAAGCTGAAGCTGTCAGTTTAGTCCCATAACAAGTTTGTTTTCAATACTCTTTTAACTTTGGTTATAAGTTAAGTTTGAAGGAGATAACACCCCAATTATTATTCAACCACCTTTCTATTCCGCAAGTAAGGTGTTGTCATAGTATTCTTTATTTAATTCTAATAAAAGTTTATACGGTGAAAAAGTACTTATGTGGTTTTAAAACTTGATCTTTATATTGTTCATATATATTTGTTTAAAACTCACTTCGTTGCCAATGGAATGTGATTAAGTCTAATTGGTAAACTTTATATCAGAAAAAAAAAAAAGGATGGAATAATATATAATTAAGTATATTTATATAACATTCCTAGGGACAACACTTACTTTTTAACAAAATGACAATTTACCTTTAGCTAATTAATTAAAGTTTTTTTAAGTTTGTAATAATAATTTCATGTGGTAAACATGATCAAATTTCTTTATCTATTTATAGTAGTAGACAATTATCTATTTCATAAAGAAAACGTGGAATATAAATTTAGGACGGAAGGAGTATTTGTTTTGGGCCTATGCTTTATAAGCTATTTTAAAACTTTTTGATTTATGAGTTCAAAATAAGCCACAAAAGTAACCTCACAAAACATAAGAACAAAAACAAATATATCATAAACCGGTTATATAAGTTGAAACAAACACTCACCAAGACTTTTGAACTTATTAATAGTGGATTAACTATTTTCTAGTTACTCAATTGTAGGTGTTTTTTTTATTATTGGTTTAAATTTAGCCGCTTTCTTTTAGGGTGTGTTTGTTATGAGGGGTTGACTGTTTGGATTAGGACTCCAAGTAGGAAAATGTTGTTTGGTAGCAAAACAAGGATTTGAATTTGGTAACCATCACCAAATATGGAGGATTATATAAAACCCACATAGGTGATTTGGGGTTTGCTTCTTTTTCAGAAATTATGGGCCCATATTTGTTATCTACCACTCAATTGTCTTTGTCTAATTTATTTTATCACACAAAAGTTATTAAATCCTCAAATGTGTATATTATATTCATATACAAAGCAAACTCTATTTTTACAAAAATTATTATATAATTATAATTTCTCTCTCCTAAACCAAATCCAAATCAAAATCTTAAACCAAATCCAAACCGTCTACAAGCAAACGCACCCTTAGACGTTGGTTTTTAGGTGTCGCTTGGTGTTTTCCATAGTTGCTCTCTTTGTATGAAGTTTCTCAAATATTGTTATGACTCGTTTTGGTGTTTGTATAGTCTAGTATTTCGTTAGTTTTTGTAAATAAAAAAATTAAGAGCACTAGGTGTGGTGGGTGTCATAGGGCGAGTTATCTGCTTGACACATTAGATTTTACCTTATAATATTCATATAACATAAAAGCAAAAGAAAATTCTACCCAAATAATATTTCGATAACACACCACCAAAAAATCACACTCACTTCAGTTTTACACTTGATAAAACACTTACAGATAACCTACCTTATGTACATAGTGAATGGACCTATAACGCACATGGTGGTGCAGTTGGCCAGTTATAGGTACCAACGATGCCCTATAACTTCTGTATAACAAACTACACGGTATGCTCTAACTAATAATTATGCATACTTTTGTGACTAATAATGTGAGTGCGATTGATTTTAAAAAATGATTGATGAAGAATAAAGAGAAAAGAACAAAAAATACACTTGTCAAATGATTAATAAAATAGCCATGAGTTTTAACTACACGTAACCAAGGTTTTCAAGATCATGATTCTACTCAGGATCGTTTTTGTCTTTGCAAGATCGAGATCGTCGGATCAGGATCTTAAAATCCTACTATAATGTCATTTTCTTAATAGTCTTTGTAATATTATACAAATCTGTATAAATTATTATATATCATAAACACAAAATTTATATCAGGGTTTTATGAGAATGTTGTCTTAAATTATAACTATGGAATGTTTAAGAATATTAACATGTTGTTGTTTACATTCTACAAAACAAAATCCATAACTTTGGAATTTTTTAGTTTATGGTTCAAAAAAAGTAAGATCATATCGAATTAGATCTCAAGATCATATGGTTAAGATAGGGTTCCTATAAGATATTAAGCATGCAAAGATCCTACGTAAAACCAAGGTTATATTTGCTCTGCAGTATCGTAAAATTGTAAGATCACAATCTTAACAACCATGCCCGTAGCACTATTTCTTTGGATATACATGTCATTAGAAATGCATGTCATTGAAAAACTATTTTTCTAGTTGTTTCAAGCATAGTTGTTAAGATCTCGTTTAGATCTTAAGACTTTTCGATTTTACGATTTCGTTTAACAAAAACGAGTCGATCACTCATAGGATCATAAAAGGCATAGGATCCTAAGTAAGATCTCGATCTTATCATATGATCGTAATATCTAGATCTAATTCGATCATACTTCCTTTATATTAAGTAACTATTAAACTATAAATGAAGGAATTTTGTTGAAGTAAAACAATAGAGGAAGCGCGGATTTTTAAAAATATTTTATAAGAAATATATAGATTTTTAGATTATAAGATCTAGCGTACTTAATCACCGATTATATATTTTAGTATTCTGAAGCATTACGCGTTGTATTAGGCGTTGCATATTCATATTATTATACCTTTTAGAACTCTTTGTTCTTCAAAAATTTGTTAAACAGTAAGCTTTAAATACGAGTTATTACTTAAATAGGACTTTTAAACATTTAAGTAAGATCTTTTGATTTTACGATTTAGATCCTGCAAAGACAAAATTAATGAATATCAGGATCTCGGTCTTTTTTTATTGCCTTGGTTTCAAGATTAAAGATGTATGGACAAGTCTTGCATCCAATATATTTAATATAGAGGTGAGATCTACAAAGAACCTTATCATCTCAAAGAACAAAAGGGGAGATCTTGACTTTTCATTTTATTTCAATCCAATGGCTAAGATGAAAAGCCCCAACCATATATAAACCCTTAAAATGTCCCCTTACCCTTCATTTATTATCCAATTTTCTCTCTCCTAAAAAACACACAAATACGACTCTCTCAATATATCTATCGGAAAATAACAGAACCACTGTCGGAAAATTACAAAACACCGCCGGAACTCAATTCTATCATCGTAAATCACCATAAAATCACAAAAAATAATCTTCAATTACAAAAATTACAAAAATCACAAATCAATCACCGGAAAATCACAATCTAATCACCAGAAATTACACAAATCACCGTCGTATACACTTATTAAGATCTATTATTCTTTAATAATGGTTGAAAATCAGTTAATCACTGCAACAGAAGTGCAAAAACATATCGAGAATGAGAATGAATCAGATCCAAAAGTTTCAGATCCTAAAGATGTTGTAGAAGAAATTACAAGTAAAATCACACGTGATTCTGTTGTTGTGTTTTGTTATGAACAAATAGAAATCACATGTGATTTGTTCCTTTTTATCGTATACTGAATTAAATCATACTATTTTGATATAAAAAAGGACAAATCACATGTGATCCTGGAGTGTTTTGTTATGAAAAAATCTCAATCACGTGTGATTTACTCCTTGTTGTTATAGAGTGAACAAAAAACAGGATTATATCTATAAAAAATGGATAATCACACGTGAGTCTGCTCTTGTAGTGTTTTGTTATGAAAAATGAAAATCACATGTGATTTGCTCATTGTTGTTGCAGACTGAATCAAATGAGACAGTTTTAATAGAGAAAGGAGCAAATCACGTATGATTCGCTATTTGTAGTGTTGTGTTATGAAAACAATGTCAATCATGTGTGATTTGCTTCTTGTTGTTGTAAAGTGAATAAAATAAGACTATTTTGATATAGAAAAGGGCAAATCACACGTGATTATGGTGTTATAGTGTTTTGTTATGAAAAATGTAAATCACATATGATTTGTTCCTTTTTGTTGTAGATTGAATCAAATAAGACTATTTTGATATAAAAAGGAGCAAATCACAAGTGATTATGGTGTTGTATCGTTTTTGTTTTGAGAAATTATAAATAACATGTGATTTTCTCTTTGTTGTCATAGACTGAACCAAATTTGAATGTATTTTGATCTATGAAGGAGTAAATCACATGTGTTTCAGTTGTTTGATTATCCTAAATCACATGTCATTCAGTTGTTTGATATACAAAAATGGTTTAAAATCATGTTTTTATATGGTACTATGTGATGTATTTGCAGATGCTGAAGAAATTCTATGTAAAAATTCGTCATGGGCTCGAGACAAATGTGACATGAAAGGAAGATGATAGAAGAATGGAAGAAAAATCACTTGAAGTTAAAGTGGAGCCGAAAAAGAAATATGACATTGATTGGTGTTTGAAAAGTTTTATTTTAAATTCACTTTTACAATTTCATTATATGATTTTACACAT